>VDFB02281492.1:812278366-812502281 GCA_007258455.2 Sequoia sempervirens
ACCAACATCTGAAAATAAAACAACAAATTATTCAATCACAAAAGTTACAATGGCGATCAATGTGATGACTTATAATGTATGAGATCTAATGACAAAATTTTGAGTACAAATTATTAGCGGATATATTTTTTATTATTAGTTATCGAATTTGAAGTAATGCTTTGAGTTTGAATGATGTGTAAAGCAACACAACCAATAAATGAATATAAACATCAAAAATCTATTAAACTTAGAATTCATTACTTAAGTTCTCTTTAAATTCTATATTACCTTTGTGAGCATTTGATCAAATCTACTGGAACTTGGAGGTGTTTCCTTGAAACCTCCAACAGTACCCTATTCAAAATTGAAAATCACATATTAAAATACCATTCGTAAAACAATGCTATTAACACATTTAATAAATTTATAATTATTTACTAACTTTACATACCCCACCAATAGGTGTCTTGCCAAAATAAGTAGGTGGATGATAGTTGTATCAGGTCTCTGTAATACCCCTCCGTGTCGGTTGCTTTGGACTTGGGTGTGAGTATTGGTGTGTGTTTCATTGATTACTGTGTTATTTGATTTTGTGAAAAATATAATATGTTAGTAATCATGTTTAAATAATTAATTAAATCATAAGTGATTTGCAAGGTTATTTAAAATATGATTAGAGATTAAAGTAATAATCAATTAAATTAAATCAAATGATTTAGAACAAATGATCAATCAAATTAATTTGTTAAAAGTAAAAGTGATATTATTAGACAAATTGATTTAAATTGTTATGAACAAGTAATCTTGAAAAGATAATTATTATCATAAGAAATTTAATGGATGCTTATTTAGAATCTTGCAAATGGCTGATTTTAATTATTCTAATGTGGAAGTAATTAACAAATAATGTATTGTGAAGATAATGAATATATATTTAAATAAAAAGTTCATTTTTGTGGAGTTAAATTTATTTAGTTTAATCAAAATGCTTGATGAAAGAAAATGAAATATAAATACTTGAAAAGGCAACAAAAGGAATTAAAGGGATTAAATATTATTTGGATTTATTTCTTGAGTTGTGACTTTTGGTTTTCACTGGAGAATATGAAGAATAAACAAATATAAAACTCCATCTTTTGTGGATTTGAATGTAATTAAATTTCATTTTTGGAGAAGCAACTTTTGGCATTCGCATGAAGAGGAAAATGAAGAGACTTCTTGGGGTGATTTTATTTAGAGGATTTTTGTTTTGAAAAGGGGGGGGTTGCATTCTCTTTAGAGGGGACTTTGGAGAAATTTGGATTTACTTTTCTTTTGTCATAGTATTGCATTACTTTTCTAGCATTATTCTGAGAATTCATTAAGGAATAAGTTTGGCGTTGAGGGGAAAATCTTGGAGCTGCTGCTGAAAACATTCATTGGCGGAGGATTGGATCGGCGAAAGGGATAGAGCTTCTACAGATCTTCTCCAAACACAGGATGCCAGGTTCTTTTCTTATTTAATTGCTGTAGCATCAAATAAAAGTGCAATTGATAGGAAATTGTTTTGTTGTGTATGAGATTCTTTATTTGGGGTTTATAATTCCAAATGTTTGTGAAAAGAAATTCCAGTGGGTTGTTGTTTAATCAACAGAAATTTAATTGGGGATCGGGATTGCTGTTTGTTAAAATGGAATTTGGTGGGGTTCTTGGCTGTCAATTTTTTAGATTGAAATTTCTAGGAGCTTGGGACTGTTGTTTATTTTAATGAAATCATTTGTTGGGGTTTTACTGTTGATTATCAAAATGAAACTATGTTTGGAATTCTGGAAATTTCGGTTTGTGTAAATCCTCACTTGTAGATTAATTTTACAAAATTTATTATGTATATAAAATGATGTTGAAACAGTAACTTGTGCTATTTCGTTGTATTTGAATTATTTTGTATACAATATATATATATAGATGTATATATATATATACATATATCAGATATATATATATATGTATATATCTGCATACACATATATATATATAATTGTAGATATATAAAAAAATATATATATATGAAAATGAAAATAAAATTTAAAGTTCAAATTTCGATTGTTTTAGATTGTTTGAATTTAAAAATATAAAATTTTGCTGACGGGTGATGGTTCGGCCTCGGCTGTACGCACCACCCGGCCAGCCGTAGTGTTGCCGCGGCAGCCTATGGGCTACCACGGCAGTCCGTCGGACTGCTGTGACAGTCCGTAGACTGTCCGCGGCAGTCCTACGGACTGCCGTGAGCAGTCCGTAGACTGCCCCGCGGCCGGGCGTAGTCTCCCGTGTCTGAATGTTGGGATTAAATTTTCCCATTTAAATTTAATGTATTAAATTTCATTTAAAACGTGAATGCTATATTTTAATTTCGGTGCGGATTTTTATTTTATAAATATATGTATATATGTATATATGTATATATGTATATATATATATGTATATGTGTATATATATATATTTATATATATATATATATAGAGATATATATTTATATTTGTAGATATTTATATATATATTTATTAAATTATTTATTCTGATTGCTCTTATTTAACCATTGCTGTATTATTTAGCTAATTTCACTGTTATTTAGAAATAAAATATATATATTGTTTCCTTTCTGATTTAATTATATATTCTGTTAAATTAACTGTTATAAAAAAAATATGTATATAGATTCTATTTCTTTTCTGATTAGAATAAAGCAGAATCTAATATAATGAAAATAATAGTAAAATAGAAAGAAATATGTTCTTATTACAAGTTTGAGAAGATGAGAGGATAGTGTTAGCAGAAAAATCAACTTACAGCATTGATTTATTTAATTCTTGTTTGGAGTGAATATTTTGGAATAGAAAAGAATTCCTTTTAATTTGTTAATCTGTGAATTTTGATAGGATAATATATAGATATGTAGTGGTTTTAAAAAAGTATTTTTTTGGGTGTAAATTTATTTAGATAGATTTAAGATTTTAAGGTTGTAATTTCTAATATGTAGTTCAAGTATTTAGAGTATTGTTATTATTGTTATTTTAAAGTATAGACAATTGATCTTGAGTGGTTTTCTCAAATAATTTAAATATTGGAAGTGAGTGTTAAGTTAGTATGATGAAAGGAAATGGAAATAGTGTTTTGGAACATAAGTAGTTAGGAAATGATAATGAGTTAATTACCCAATTATTAAGTAGTTTTCAATTATGTTGATAAATGAAAAGGGGAAATTTAAAGGTATGGGCATAGTTAGAGATTGATTAGGGTATTTTCGAATTGGATATTTTATTGGTGAAATGGAATTTTAGTCTTTTGAAAATTGACTTCCTTTATATTCATTTAATGGTTGGTTGTAAGTTCTCTTTATGATAATACTTTTAGAATACTTGTGATGGTTATCATGAATTATTTTAGTATGGGTAAGTTGTAAAGTTTTAGTTCTGGTCGTTAATTGATTGGTTAATAAATATTGTTCTCAATTGAATTTTTGGTTGATGTTTATTATGCAAATGTTTGATGGAGTTGTGAGTGATTGAGTATTTAAGGTGTTCTGTAATTTGGTCCTTTGGATGCCTGGTTGCATGCTTTTACCTCTTTTATTAAAGGATTGTTTTTGGACATTTCCTTATTGGTATGAATGTCGTTGGAGATTAATTTTGATTCAAGGAATCCTTTGTCATTTAAATTTTGTTGCAATGTAATTGGGAACTCGTGTTTTGGTTTATGAGTTATGGATGGTTGATCTTCTTGAATTTCTGATTTATTTTGTATCGAAGTGGTTTATGTAGTCTAGATGGAGATGTTGATCTTATTTCAATGTTTTCACTCATTATATTTGAATTGAAATTGATCTGGTGGCCTTGTAATTATTGTTGTCATTGCTATGTTGTTGTTTTATGAAAGTGATTTGCGTACCATCATAAGGGGGTTCTTGTGAGGAGAAAATTGAGGTCTCCCATGGAATGCCTAGTTGGTGGCTTTTGGTTTCATTTAGTGATTTCGTGAATTAAAGGTTGATTTTCTTTTGCGTTTTCCTATTTGAGGTGACGCCATTGTTAATTTGTAGATGGGTCTTGATGAATCTTTCCTTGTTATGGCTTTTTCTGATTTACTCTCATATTTGAGGAAATTTTATCCTTGTGTTGAATTATTGGAGAAATACTCATGTTGCTTCACTTTACCTTTGTTTATGGGTTTTCATTCTTTTGGCTTCCAGAGGCTTGAGATGATTGATAATTGATGTTCTCTCTCTTTATGGGCCCTTGATGTGGCAACTGTTTTGGTTTCATGATTTTAAAAGGGTTGTACGAAATTTGTTGAGACTTGGAAATTGTATTTATAGCGAGATGGGTAATGCCTCGCACGCTTTTCAGTTGTGATATAATATTCTTGTGATGTTGTACAACCCTTGGTTTCTTGGTTTTATGTGGTTGGGTCTCTAGGGAGAGTGGCTCCTCGTGGGGGCCGGCGCCCCGCTTAAGGGGAAGAGCACAGGATAACCCACGAGTGAGTTAGTAAATAAGTGAAAACCTAATAATTAACTTAGGAGGGTTGGGTAGTAATATCATTATAAGATTAATAAAATGGATGCCTCATCTTCATTAGTGCTTTCGCAGACTAATGGAAGGCTGAGAAGGCCGTGGTTGGCAAGGTCGTGACCTCGTCTTCATGAGAGGTCTACGGCTCCGCATGAGTCACCCTATGGACCGGCGCCTCCAGTTGGGAGGAAGAGCACAGGACAGCCATAGATGGGACCGGCGCCTCCAGTTGGGAGGAAGAGCACAGGACAGCCCATGTAGGACTATGCGATGACACTCTCCCCTAGTTTCCCATGTGTTTTACTTTATTGTGTTTCCTCTGGAAGTAGGTTATGGGAGTTGGTTTAGATTGTTGATATTTGGATTTATCTTGATTTATGATTATTGTCTTGATATATCTTTGGTGTACTTTGTGGTCTTGTATGATCTCATTGATATTTGACTTATGACCTGGTACTCTTTTGATACGGTGATATGATGTTATTGTATTATTTAATTGCAATTTGGAATTGTATTATGTTTATTAATTCAGTTGATTTGGAAGTGTTTCATGATCATCCTTTGGTTACTTGTTACTGGTCATTGCTTTGATTTATGTGATGAGATGTATGATTTTAAGTTATTTTAATGACTCTTGGGTGTTGTTGATTATGTCATGGTAATCCTTGAGTTTTATGATACTTTTGTATGTTGTGGAGTCTTGTGGTTTCCTTTTTGAATGTTCTTGGTTGAGGTCTCTTCTTGTTAGCTCCTAGCACGGGGGGTGGGTCTTCGGACTCACATGGTCGGGTGGAACGTGCTAAGCACCCCATTGGGTCCCCAGTCGAGGATCGAGAGGTGCGGATTGGTGCGGTTGCAGCGACTTCAGTGTTGTATCCATCTTGGAGCTAGTTTTCATCTATTCATTTGTATCATGATTCTTGTTGTATGGTTTCCGTGCAAATTGGAAACACTTTTGTATCATTGTACTTCTTGAATATTGTATTGTAATGTAACATTAAACCTTATGTGGCTATTGGCAGTTGTTATTCAATGTGTTGAGTTAATTATGCATATGTTGTATTTATGTACTCAGATGGTTCCTTATCAATGATTATCCTGTATATGTTATATTTGTTAATGTTTATTTTGTTATGGATTATATCTTTGGATTTTATTCTTTATTGTTGTTGTGTGGATCTCAGTCTAGTAATGACTCTTCGTGTACCCCAAGGTATGTATGCGTTAATGAATCTGCTTAATTGAAAATTCATGTCATGACTTAATGTGTAATACATGTATGTTATGTTTACTTTAAAAAAAAAAATTGTGCTGTGTTTATTGTTTAATTGTCCTTTGGGGTTCGCACGACGGGGCATTACAACATGGTATCAGAGCCTAGGTTCATACACTGGGCACTACGTGTGCTCACTATGTAACCTTGCGTTTAGACCCATGAGTCTTGAGTTTCACTTTTCTTGTCTTAGTTGTGAATTTGAATTTCTTTCATTTGATGGTGTTGGGTTGATGGTGCAGGAAACTGATGGGAAAGGATAGGACCCTCGGTGTAGTGCGCAATGCACCGATATCCTTCCTGTCGGGGATGCTCTATGGACCCTTGAGTTTTAGTGTGATGTGTTTCTTGGGGATGTGTTTTATGTGTGTGAATATGTCAAGTGTGTGTGGAATTTGCGATTTTGTTGTCCTTGAGTGAGGAATTATGTTTTCTTGAATCTGTGAAGGTGTAAAATTTTACCCTTTTTTTTGAAATTGATGTGAATTTTGGTGTTGAATAATGATTAAAGTGGAGTTCTTTGTGTGAAAATTATGAGTTTTAATGAAAATGTAAGGTTTTATGGATAATTATTCTATGATTTTAGCAGAATCTAGTATCTTGAGGGTAAGATGTAACTTGAATTATTGGTACTAATGTGCAATGCTCTATGGTAGCTTTTGATTTACAGGAAGTGGGCTTCAGAAAGCATAATGACGAAGGTAATGTAATCATAATATGCAGGTATAGATACTTATAATGTCAAGTAGTAATTCATTTTGATATAGTAGATGAATTAGGTTTATGGTTAGTATCCTTATACGAATATTTCCTAACTAATTAGAAGAAAATTGTTTATGAGTTACTAGGATTGTTTTGATTACTAGGTGTGGTTTGGTGGGAGGGACAGTGTGGTATCACTCGCTTGCGAGTGCCCTACTATGCTGAGAGTTCCTCTCACAATGTATTTGTGATATATATGTATTGTGCACAACGTTTGCTTGCATGCAGGATTGCAGGAACTAAGCCTCGATTCCACCTGCATTGTCAGGACAGGACGAGCACCATAAACACCCAATGGGATTGATGTGGAAAACAGGAGCTAACAAGAAATTTTCCCCAACCTAGTTCGTCATCTATCCTTGTGTTTGCCAAATTGGTCTGGTTGCAACCCTGCCACCATTTTTGTTTTGGTATCTTTTCTTTATTTTTGGTTTGTTTAATTTTCATGGCTGACTTGATGTTTAATTGATGTTTTAATTTATGGTGTTGAGGTGCTTTTTGATCATTGATATTTGTTGTGTTACCATGTTTATGATTGAGCTCGACTTCCAGGAGTAAGTCGATTTTTAAGGGGGGGAGGATGTAATACCCCTCCGTGTCGGTTGCCTTGGACTTGGGTATGAGTATTGGTGTGTGTTTCATTGATCACTGTGTTTGTGAAAAATATAATATGTTAGTAATCATGTTTAAATAATTAATTAAATCATAAGTGATTTGCAAGGTTATTTAAAATATGATTAGAAATTAAAGTAATAATCAATTAAATCAAATCAAATGATTTAGAACAAATGATCAATCAAATTAATTTGTTAAAAGTAAAAGTGATATTATTAGACAAATTGATTTAAATTGTTATGAACAAGTAATCTTGAAAAGATAATTATTATCATAAGAAATTTAATGGATGCTTATTTAGAATCTTGCAAATGGTTGATTTTAATTATTCTAATGTGGAAGTAATTAACAAATAATGTATTGTGAAGATAATGAATATATATTTAAATAAAAAGTTCATTTTTGTGGAGTTAAATTTATTTAGTTTAATCAAAATGCTTGATGAAAGAAAATGAAATATAAATACTTGAAAAGGCAACAAAAGGAATTAAAGGGATTAAATATTATTTGGATTTATTTCTTGAGTTGTGACTTTTGGTTTTCACTGGAGAATATGAAGAATAAACAAATATAAAACTCCATCTTTTGTGGATTTGAATGTAATTAAATTTCATTTTTGGAGAAGCAACTTTTGGCATTCGCATGAAGAGGAAAATGAAGAGACTTCTTGGGGTGATTTTATTTAGAGGATTTTTGTTTTGAAAAGGGGGGGTTGCATTCTCTTTAGAGGGGACTTTGGAGAAATTTGGATTTACTTTTCTTTTGTCATAGTATTGCATAACTTTTCTATCATTATTCTGAGAATTCATTAAGGAATAAGTTTGGCGTTGAGGGGAAAATCTTGGAGCTGCTGCTGAAAACATTCATTGGCAGAGGATTGGATCGGCGAAAGGGATAGAGCTTCTACAGATCTTCTCCAAACACAGGATGCCAGGTTCTTTTCTTATTTAATTGCTGTAGCATCAAATAAAATTGCAATTGATAGGAAATTGTTTTGTTGTGTATGAGATTCTTTATTTGGGGTTTATAATTCCAAATGTTTGTGAAAAGAAATTCCAGTGGGTTGTTGTTTAATCAACAGAAATTTAATTGGGGATCGGGATTGCTGTTTGTTAAAATGGAATTTGGTGGGGTTCTTGGCTGTCAATTTTTTAGATTGAAATTTCTAGGAGCTTGGGACTGTTGTTTATTTTAATGAAATTATTTGTTGGGGTTTTACTGTTGATTATCAAAATGAAACTATGTTTGGAATTCTGGAAATTTGGGTTTGTGTAAATCCTCACTTGTAGATTAATTTTACAAAATTTATTATGTATATAAAATGATGTTGAAACAGTAACTTGTGCTATTTCGTTGTATTCGAATTATTTTGTATACAATATATATATATAGATGTATATATATATATACATATATCAGATATATATATATATATATATATATATATATGTATATATATATATATATATATATATATATATATATATATCTATATATATATATATATATATATATGTATATATATGCATACACATATATATATATAATTGTAGATATATAAATATATATATATATATATGAAAATGAAAATAAAATTTAAAGTTCAAATTTTGATTGTTCTAGATTGTTTGAATTTAAAAATATAAAATTTTGCTGACGGGTGATGGTTCGGCCTCGGCCGTACCCACCACCCGGCCAGCCGTAGTGTTCCAGCGGCAGCCTACGGGCTACCACGGCAGTCCGTCGGACTGCTGTGATAGTCCGTAGACTGTCCGCGGTAGTCCTACGGACTGCCGTGAGCAGTCCGTAGACTGCCCCACGGCCGGGCATAGTCTCCCGTGTCTAAATGTTGGGATTAAATTTTCCCATTTAAATTTAATGTATTAAATTTCGCTTAAAACGTGAATGCCATATTTTAATTTCATGAGATTTTATTTTATAAATATATATATATATATATATATATATATATATATACATATATATATATATATATATATATATATATATATATATATATATATATATATATATATATATATATGTATATATGTATATATATATATATGTATATGTGTATATATATATATGTGTATATATATATTTATATATATAGATATATATTTATATTTGTAGATATTTATATATATATTTATTAAATTATTTATTCTGATTCCTCTTATTTAACCATTGCTGTATTATTTAGCTAATTTCACTGTTATTTAGAAATAAAATATATATATTGTTTCCTTTCTGATTTAATTATATATTCTGTTAAATTAACTGTTATAAAAAAAAATATGTATATAGATTCTATTTCTTTTCTGATTAGAATAAAGCAGAATCTAATATAATGAAAATAATAGTAAAATAGAAAGAAATATGTTCTTATTACAACTTTGAGAAGATGAGAGGATAGTGTTAGCAGAAAAATCAACTTACAACATTGATTTATTTAATTCTTGTTTGGAGTGAATATTTTGGAATAGAAAAGAATTCCTTTTAATTTGTTAATCTGTGAATTTTGATAGGATAATATATAGATATGTAGTGGTTTTAAAAAGGTATTTTTTTGGGTGTAAATTTATTTAGATAGATTTAAGATTTTAAGGTTGTAATTTCTAATATGTAGTTCAAGTATTTAGAGTATTGTTATTATTGTTATTTTAAAGTATAGACAATTGATCTTGAGTGGTTTTCTCAATTAATTTAAATATTGGAAGTGAGTGTTAAGTTAGTATGATGAAAGGAAATGGAAATAGTGTTTTGGAACATAAGTAGTTAGGAAATGATAATGAGTTAATTACCCAATTATTAAGTAGTTTTCAATTATGTTGATAAATGAAAAGGGGAAATTTAAAGGTATGGGCATAGTTAGAGATTGATTAGGGTATTTTCGAATTGGATATTTTATTGGTGAAATGGAATTTTAGTCTTTTGAAAATTGACTTCCTTTATATTCATTTAATGGTTGGTTGTAAGTTCTCTTTATGATAATACTTTTAGAATACTTGTGATGGTTATCATGAATTATTTTAGTATGGGTAAGTTGTAAAGTTTTAGTTCTGGTCGTTAATTGATTGGTTAATAAATATTGTTCTCAATTGAATTTTTGGTTGATGTTTATTATGCAAATGTTTGATGGAGTTGTGAGTGATTGAGTATTTAAGGTGTTCTGTAATTTGGTCCTTTGGATGCCTGGTTGCATGCTTTTACCTCTTTTATTAAAGGATTGTTTTTGGACATTTCCTTATTGGTATGAATGCCGTTGGAGATTAATTTTGATTCAAGGAATCCTTTGTCATTTAAATTTTGTTGCAATGTAATTGGGAACTCGTGTTTTGGTTTATGAGTTATGGATGGTTGATCTTCTTGAATTTCTGATTTATTTTGTATCGAAGTGGTTTATGTAGTCTAGATGGAGATGTTGATCTTATTTCAATGTTTTCACTCATTATATTTGAATTGAAATTGATCTGGTGGCCTTGTAATTATTGTTGTCATTGCTATGTTGTTGTTTTATGAAAGTGATTTGCGTACCATCATAAGGGGGTTCTTGTGAGGAGAAAATTGAGGTCTCCCATGGAATGCCTAGTTGGTGGCTTTTGGTTTCATTTAGTGATTTCGTGAATTAAAGGTTGATTTTCTTTTGCGTTTTCCTATTTGAGGTGACGCCATTGTTAATTTGTAGATGGGTCTTGATGAATCTTTCCTTGTTATGGCTTTTTCTGATTTACTCTCATATTTGAGGAAATTTTATCCTTGTGTTGAATTATTGGAGAAATACTCATGTTGCTTCACTTTACCTTTGTTTATGGGTTTTCATTCTTTTGGCTTCCAGAGGCTTGAGATGATTGATAATTGATGTTCTCTCTCTTTATGGGCCCTTGATGTGGCAAGTGTTTTGGTTTCATGATTTTAAAAGGGTTGTACGGAATTTGTTGAGACTTGGAAATTGTATTTATAGCGAGATGGGTAATGCCTCGCATGCTTTTCAGTTGTGATATAATATTCTTGTGATGTTGTACAACCCTTGGTTTCTTGGTTTTATGTGGTTGGGTCTCTAGGGAGAGTGGCTCCTCGTGGGGGCCGGCGCCCCGCTTAAGGGGAAGAGCACAGGATAACCCACGAGTGAGTTTGTAATTAAGTGAAAACCTAATAATTAACTTAGGAGGGTTGGGTAGTAATATCATTATAAGATTAATAAAATGGATGCCTCGTCTTCATTAGTGCTTCCGCAGGCTAATGGAAGGCTGAGAAGGCCGTGGTTGGCAAGGTCATGACCTCGTCTTCACGAGAGGTCTACGGCTCCGCATGAGTCACCCTATGGACCGGCGCCTCCAGTTGGGAGGAAGAGCACAGGACAGCCATAGATGGGACCGGCGCCTCCAGTTGGGAGGAAGAGCACAGGACAGCCCATGTAGGACTATGCGATGACACTCTCCCCTAGTTTCCCATGTGTTTTACTTTATTGTGTTCCTCTGGAAGTAGGTTATGGGAGTTGGTTTAGATTGTTGATATTTGGATTTATCTTGATTTATGATTATTGTCTTGATATATCTTTGGTGTACTTTGTGGTCTTGTATGATCTCATTGATATTTGACTTATGACCTGGTACTCTTTTGATACGGTGATATGATGTTATTGTATTATTTAATTGCAATTTGGAATTGTATTATGTTTATTAATTCAGTTGATTTGGAAGTGTTTCATGATCATCCTTTGGTTACTTGTTACTGGTCATTGCTTTGATTTATGTGATGAGATGTATAATTTTAAGTTATTTTAATGACTCTTGGGTGTTGTTGATTATGTCATGGTAATCCTTGAGTTTTATGATACTTTTGTATGTTGTGGAGTCTTGTGGTTTCCTTTTTCAATGTTCTTGGTTGAGGTCTCTTCTTGTTAGCTCCTAGCACGGGGGGTGGGTCTTCAGACTCACATGGTCAGGTGGAACGTGCTAAGCACCCCATTGGGTCCCCAGTCGAGGATCGAGAGGTGCGGATTGGTGCGGTTGCATCGACTTCAGTGTTGTATCCATCTTGGAGCTAGTTTTCATCTATTCATTTGTATCATGATTCTTGTTGTATGGTTTCCGTGAAAATTGGAAACACTTTTGTATCATTGTACTTCTTGAATATGGTATTGTAATGTAACATTAAACCTTATGTGGCTATTGGCAGTTGTTATTCAATGTGTTGAGTTAATTATGCATATGTTGTATTTATGTACTCAGATGGTTCCTTATCAATGATTATCCTGTATATGTTATATTTGTTAATGTTTATTTTGTTATGGATTATATCTTTGGATTTTATTCTTTATTGTTGTTGTGTGGATCTCAGTCTAGTAATGACTCTTCGTGTACCCCAAGGTATGTATGTGTTAATGAATCTGCTTAATTGAAAATTCATGTCATGACTTAATGTGTAATACATGTATGTTATGTTTACTTTAAAAAAAAAAATTGTGCTGTGTTTATTGTTTAATTGTCCTTTGGGGTTCGTACGACAGGGCATTACAAGGAGAGAGTGGGAGAGAGGGTGTGAGAGAGTGGTAGATAGTGGGAGAGGGTGGGAGAGAGTGGAAGAGGGTGGGAGAGAGTGGGAGAGAGGGAGGGAGAAAGTGGGAGAGGGTGGGAGACAGTGGGAGAATGGGAGACAGTGGGAGAGAGGGAGAGAGGGAGACATTGGGAGAGTGGGAGGGAGAGATTTAGAGAGAGTGGGATAGAGGATGGGAGAGAGTGGGTGTGAGAGGGTGCGAGAGAGACCAGAGAGAGGGAAAGGGGGTTAGAAGAGAGACTTGAGAGAGAGAGAGTAGAGAGTAGAGGGTTTCAGGGTTAAGGGTTTAGGGTTTAGGGTTAAGGGTAGAGGGGAGAAAGATAGAGGGAGTCAGTGAAAGTGAAGGATGGAGTTACATAGAGATAGAGGGTAGAGAGGAGAGAGATAAGAGTGATTGAGTGAGACTTGGGAGAGAGAGATGGAGAGAGAGAGAGGGAAAGAGATAATATTTTTAAATATTTTATATATTCGTAATATATATATATATATATATTTAAATATTTATACATTAACTAAAATATTGAAATAATATTTAAATATTATACCTAATAATATAATATATATTATATATTACATTATAAATATATTGTATATTATATATTAAATTATAAACTTTATTGTATTTTTTAAATCATATATTATAAATTGTATAACATTTTGGCAACTCTATATAAAACATATTAGATATCATATTCAAATTGGATATTTGATATGTCTAACACAAAATTTAATGCCTGGGGATTAGCCTCGGGCTTGCTTTGGATTTCAATTTGGACCTGCTAATCCTAAGAAGTCAACACAAAAAATGTGTTTAACAACTTACCTTGCTTTTCCAGGCTTTGCCCATGTGGTTAACAACTTTTTTTCTTACCCAAAATTGATGAAACAAAAAGGGTTTGTAAAGGAGCTTCTCAGCTTTCCACTAATATAAATTATACTTTAGTTTGAATCTAATAAATAATTATTATTCATTTTCTATTAGAATTATGACTAAAGTCCTGATTGATAGCCTGATTGGAAAACATCTATATCTTTCAAATGGTATCACATTTTTTGAGTCCAAAACATGTGTCACATTCTATGCTTTGCATACTATAGGATTAAAAAAAAAAGAATTTCATGAATTTTTGACCAAGTTAAAGTGGTCAGACATACAAGTTTTTATATTTTTTGAAATTTGTAATAAAAAATTCATAATTAATTATTTACCTGGAAAAAAAATACAAAATCTATGTTTCACATCCAAACATGAGTCCTCTACTTATATCTAAAATCTTATAAAAAAATATTATCATTTTATTATGGTTAGGGTGGTCAGATAGACACCTACTTATTTTTTCCCTGAAATTTAAGTACTACTACATTGAAGTTTCAATTTTTCACCAAATAGTTTTTTTTAGAAAATAAAACTAGTAGTTTAGAAACTACATTCAATTTTCCATAGATTCTATTCTTACATATTTTTGAAATAATATAGATAAATTATTCAAATTTTTACGTCAAGTTGCCTAACTCTGATTTTTTGAATTTTCATTGCCACTTAAGGGCCTATTTTTACCATGATGATCCTGCACATACCCCGTAGTAACACACATTTTGAATTGGTAAATCAAGCCTTGTGGGACCAAGATGCCATTGGTGGCGTCTTAGTCCCACCTAGGGCATCTTAGTCCTAGGGGCTTTATTTTCAGGAATTAAGAGCGAGAAATGAAATTATTTGAAATTATTTGATCTTTTGTCGGCCTTTGAGATCCAATAATCATGTTATTAGTTAGAAATGAAGATAAAAGTAGGATTCACCCCCATTTTTCACATAAGATGATATGAGTTGAGAAAATCTTTGAGCAAGAGACATAAATTGAGCAAATTGAAGGAGTGTCTCAAGTCTTGGAGTAACCTTCTATTGTGTTTTTGTAGGTTTTTCAAGTCTACTTTCAAGCCAATATCTAGCATTTTCAAGGATTAGTAATTGATTCCTATTGTGGATTGAATGAGAGATTCTAGGTTAGAGATACAACTAGCCATTTATCCAAGCCTAAGGACTTGTTTCTTGATTGATTTCATCTTCCATTATTGCTCTATTTTCTGCCTAAGGAAGGTACTTTTCATGTTTGTGATTTTTTAAGGTGATTAGAAATCTCCTTTATAAGTCATTTACATTTAAATTTTGGAAATCTTATTGTAACACATTTGAATAGGGTTTCTTCACATTCTATCTTGCATAATAGTAGACACACTTAAGATTAGGGCACACACACATTTCTATTTTTAAATTTATGCTTTCTCATCAAGGTTTAATTACCAAACAAGGGGTTTGACCAAGGAAAACCCCCATAAAAATCAACCCAAATTCCTTTATTTTATAGGTCTTTTTATAGGTTCAAATCTAGAGACTTGGTGAAGAAGGAAGTGCAAATCTTAAGCTTCAGGACCACAATCATAAATTCTAAAAATCCAAAATGGGACTAATACGCCACCTAGGGCATCTTAGTTCTCCTAAGCTCAATTTTTAGATATTTTCAAAGATCCGGTTCTGAGATCCGAAGACTTTGTATTTTCCCTAAAAAACAACAGCTTGACTAATACACCATCTTGGGCAACTTAGTCCTCGCTGAAATTTTTGAACAACTTATTTGCACTTCCAAAATCCTCACAACATCTCCAAACTTCCCAAGTACACACATACTATCTTCCTATTGCATAATTTTATTATTTGCATCTCTCATTTAGCTTACATTTTTAGTTTTAGGTCATTTTGCATATCACATTGTGTTTTTAAACATTAGTCTTTTCTAATCATTTGCTTGGTGGTGAACCCCTTAGAATTCAAAGAACCCCCTCCTAGGTCCTTCCTAATTTAGAATTTACTCACCTTGTGAGGTTGTTAGTCAATCCAATTGGGACTCCTAGGACATTAGTGAATGGTTAAGTGGATAAAGTGTGATATCTTTTAGGTATATATTTTTCTATTCATCATTTTGGTGAACCCAACATGAACCTAGCTCTTTTGAGAATTCATTTCATTTATGATTTGGAGACTATTAAACTCCGTATATCTAGATTTCATTGATTCTTGCATTACATCTTGCATTAGTGAAAGTTCATCTAGGATTTCTTGCATCTTGCATTAGTAAGATTGCATTTAGGGTTTCCAATATTTGAATTAGTGAAAGTGCATATAAGATGCATCTTTACTTTATTGCATCATTTCATTTCATTCACAAATTGAAAAGTACATTGTTGCTCACCCTAATTGCATTTAGAAACATTGCTATTACATTGAAAATTGAAAAATTACATTCAATAAATTGCACTCGATTGTTGGCTCCTAGTCACTTTTTCTTGCACTCATTCACATCTTTCCTTTTTCCAAACATCAAATCCCTGAGTAGGAAACTCGAGAACATTGTTTTCAACTTAGATCTTGTTGTTTTTTTCTGAAAAAGACCTTCACCGGGACTAAAACGCCCTTATTAGCATCTTAGTCCCTCTTAAGGTTTTTTGTCTAGAATCCTATCTGAGTTTTGTGCTATCTATTCCACTATTTGGAATTTCTGAATTTCATCAGGAGGACCAAGATGCCCTTGCTGGTGTCTTAGTCCCTATGTAGTTTAAGGTTACATTTTTTGGAATAAAACAATGCATTTTTGTGCTTTTGATTATTATAGTCAGTTTATTGTTTCAATTTGACAATTTACTGTTTTATGCATTTTCATAGTGTAATTTTACATTTTCTTGATAAAGGTAGCTTGTTAGATTTCCATATTGTTTGTTGTAGACTTCGTTCGTTAGAAAATCAAAAAATAAAACCAAAAATGTTAAACTTAACATGCAAGATGTATGGTTAATAAAGCATGTTAATGTGCTTTTTCAAAGTTAGCCTAAACCTCGAACCTTTTAGTCATGATGACCTTGATATGTTAGATTAATCCCTTGACGACTTTATCTCACAAGGTTCATCCACTAAGGATTGTTTAAGAAAAATAGAAGTAAACTTTATCCATCTCAATCTATTAACAAACACAAACGTCTTAGTCGTGATGACTTTGAAATGTTAGATAAAGCCCTTGAGTACTTCCTCTCACAAGATTCATCCACTCAAGCTTGTTCAACTAGATCTAAGAGAAACAAAGTAAATGTTATTCAACCTCAACTTATCCTTTATCTACCTTCAAACAACCCTCACCCATCCAGCAAACATGTCCTCATCCTTGACGCACCTAAAGAGAATGTGTCACAATAATTGAATTATAACATTGTTGCTCATACATATAAGACAAGGAGTAATAGACAACCTCAAACTAATCCTGTTTCGTTATTGTTACTAAATCCTATGTTGCCCAGTGCTCCTCGGTTACCATCACATAGTGGAAAGGAGTATAATATTGTTGAATAACTTAAGAATACTCTCGCTAAGATTTCCTTATGAAATCTTATTTAAGCTTCACCTAGTTACCATACCATGCTCCAAATGGCTTTGCAACAAGTTAATATTTTTTTTAATGCAAATGCAAATGATGGGGAAAATCTAATACAGGGAATGAATACAATTAATGTAGATATTACCTTTCACCACCATGAGATCCTTCCCTTGGAAATGCGAAAGAGATATTATTCATTCATGATAATAACTAGATATAACACCACAGGAATAAAAAGGACCCTTGTTGATAATGGCTCAGCTTTGAATGTGTGCAGTGTAAATATTTTAGACAAATTGGGAGTAGATAAATCACAAATAAAACTTGATTCCCTATCAATTTGAGGATTTGATAGTATAGTAAAGCAACTACTTGGTGTGATTACCTTTCCCATTTCAATTGGAAAGGCTAGCCTACAAACTTCTATCCATGTTATGCCTCATGAAATTTCATACAATCTTATTTTAGGTAGAACATGGATCCATGAGATGCAAGCGGTACTTACCCTTGACCCTTCATTGTATAATGAAGTATGTTTACAATAACAAGGTATATGAAATCGAAATGGACATTGAGCCTGAAAGTTTCTTGCAAATTGAAAAGGGAACTACCAGTCGTCTCAAAACATTAATTCCAACATAAAAAATAGAGCCTATCACTAAGGAAACACAAGAGATGGAAATAGTGTCAAAATTAGCAAATGATGATTAGGGTTCCTTGGATTTCACACCTTCATTCATGGGCAAATATATAATCACAAGGAAAGAAGATGAAAAAAAAAGAAACCAATGGTCATGTCAACACATAATTCGGGAGAAAACTCACAAACATCTACTCTTGAACATGACACAAGCTACACAATGAATTTTGATGAGATAGACTATCAACAACCACCAAACCCACAAACAATGGAACAAATTTATGGGAGAGGTTATGAACTTCTGAAACAATTAGGTTATAGTGGGAAGGGATGTGGAAAGAAGGAGCAAGGAATTTGTGTCCCTATCGAACCTAACACTGGGTAAGAAATAAAAAATGGTTTGGGATACTGTCTTTGTAAGATAACACAAGCAAAGAAAAGACCTTCATTAAACATTAACACCATTACGTGCAAACCAAAAATCAGTCTCACTTTAAAACATCCTGAATTGCTTGATATGGACTTACCGCCATCATGGCAGTACTTTGAAAATGATGAAGTCTTGAAAAAATGGCTTAGAGTTTATGATAAACCATTTATTCCTCACAAGAACAAGTTTACATGTGCTATGATAAGCACCAAGCAAGTAGATGGAGAAAATGAGAACAGTGAGACAGACCTGAATAGAGAAGAATACAATCTAGAATTTTTGAGATCAAATGCACTTCCTTTAGGGGATACAATAGACATAGCAATGGATGTCAATGATAAAGATAAATTCATTAAGATGGGTAAATGCCTCGATGATGATAAACAAGAATATACTGCAGTCTTGCTTCATGACTTTCCTGAACTCTTTGCTTGGACTTATTCAGATATGTCAAGAATTGACCCTAAAATTGTACCACAAAACATAGTCCTCACTGAAAATCCCAAGCTTGTTAGACAAAAAAATTGAAAAATGAATCCTAAAATACTCTTTCTAGTTAAGGATGAAATAAAAAAACTCCTTGACACTAGTTTCATAAGGCCTATAGATTATTCTCCTCGGATCTCAAACATTGTCGTAGTCACAAAACCTGATAATCGTATTAGGATGTGTACAGAATTTCGTGATTTGAATAAAGCATCTTTAAAAGATGATTTTTCCCTTCCTAATAATGACATGATAATAGATTCGACTGCTAGACATGCTTTGTTGTCATTCATGGATGGATTTTCTTGATATAATCAAATTTTCTTCAACCCTCAAGATCAGTAGAAAATAATGTTTACAACTATTTAGGGAACATTTTGTTGGGTTATGATGCCTTTTTTATTCAAAAACATAGGCATAATATATCAATGCACTATGACATTGAGAATTAGGGTTTAGTGGGGTTCAAACAAACCCCTAAGGGTTCGACCGAACCCCCAGGGGTTCACTCAAACCAAGGTTCGCTCAAACCCTGGCTTGAGTGAACCACCTTGATTACGTGTATTTTGATTGCTTTTTGGGTAGCAAAAGCATTGAATGGGTTCGTTCGAACCCTAGTTCGAGTGAACCCATTTTTGGTTTGTGCAAACCTTCAAGTTTGTACGAACCCCCAAAATAAAAAAAATTTGCCATGGGGTCATTTTTCTCAATTTTTCTTCTTCCATCAAATTGTAAACCACTATTGCAGGTTCACCCAAGGAGTAGTGGGGTGTTACCCACTTCTCTTGGAGAACTTGAGTGGAGATGGTAGAAAGAATGAGAAGAGGAGAGAAGTCCACCTTTTGGAAAAAGGATAGTGATCAAGATGGCTTGGCTTGAAGAGCAAAGATGGATAGCAGAGTTCAGTTCCTTCATCTAAAAGAAAAGAGATAAGTTCAAGATTCCTATTTCCATTTACCCTTACTATGGGCTGCAAAAAATATATGACATAGTGTATAGATTATGGTTAGAAATAGGAAGTAGAGAACCTAGATGCATAAAATTGGTGCTATGCTAGTTTTAATCATTCAAGAAAAATGAGTAAAGACTCCATTTATCATCATGGAGCTTAAAGAATTTCTTGCTCAGGGGTATGGCCAGAGCCCATGAGGCTCCATGACGCCATTACGGTAGGGTGGAGAGCAAGACCTTGTTCATGAGATTGTAAGTCATTTGTTTCCTTAAATATTGTGGTGATATTGTAATTCCAAAAAGATGGGTTTCATATTTTTCAAGGTATGAATGAAAAGAGAAAGCTCTTACTCTATGACATGCCATTCAATTCATGTTATGTATTGCTTGTAATAAGGGGGGGTTTAAATAAGTTTTCCTTTTCCATATTATACAATGGGTGATAAAATGTAATCTATGAGCTTGTACAAGAAAGAAAGAAAGAAAGAAAAAAAACAAATTGGGTTTGTAAACATTCAAGCAGTAAGATCTATATTTATAAAATTGTATACGTTAAGATTGATTTTGCTTATAAGTAAGGAAAATAGGAAAAATAGTACATCTATCTCAAAAAAAGAGCCGATTTGGCATGTTATGTTGTGGTTCAGGTTTGGCATATCATATTGTGGATGGGATAAATGAATATAGATATTTAAATTTTGTTTTCATGTGAAACCCACCAATTGCTTTTGATAATAAAAGGGTATAGCTAAGCATTATTTATTGATATGAAAAGAAAAAAAAATAACAATAAAAATCTCTAGCTTTCATGTATATTACCATCTCAGAAAGAGAATAGTTTTAGGTAGGTTCCTATATAAAAACATATATATATATATATATATATATATATATATATATATATATATATATATATATATATATATATATATATATATATATATATGGAAAGGGTGTAACCTGTTTAGTCTTCGAGGTAAGGGATATGGTGGAAGAGGATTTAACCTGTAATGTGAATATAAAAGGAAGGTGCCTCCAGTAGGGGAGAGGGGCCTATAGTGGAGCACTCTAACTTCACGTTTCTCAAAATCTTATGTGAAAATTTCAAATCACTTCCAATTTTGTACAACAATTTATTTGGCAACTCACATGCTTCTATATTTCATTTTAGGGCCACATCATCAAATATGATGCCACATCAGCATGCATTTTGTTGAGGTATCAAAAAAGACCCCAAAAAAAGGTGAGACTGATAGTGGTGCACTAATTCATGTTTTATTGGTGCGATGATGTGGCATCACATGATTTGTTAGTTTATGTACATTATGGATAAAAAGTGTTTTGTAATTGGATATTAAGGTGCTCCATTATGGGGCCCACTAAGGACTACTTCTATCTCCACTATTGAAGCCCGCTCCACTATGGGCCCCTTCTCCCCTAGCCTATAATATATGCCTGCAGCATATCATTTGCCCTGTAAGGGAATCAACAATGTGAGTTGGGCTAGAAATTTAAATGAATGAATAAATAAAAGCCTAACAAAATAGAATATGATGCAATACACTATAGGCTTGGGTCTGGATTTAAAGTATGTGGCAGTAAATAAACATAATTACATACACATTGTTGGGTGTTGTAAGATAAAGGAAAGAAGAGAGAATATAGAACCATTCAAGCCCACCTTCAGAGTAGCAATGTCATCCCTAGGTTCGCTGTATTTCAATAAAATAATATCTTGTCGCTGCCGATCATTAATGGATGAAGGACTAAGAATTAAATACCCAACGAAGAACACAGTCAATCCACTGGATCAACTTTCGGTCTACTGCGCACCTGTTGGCAATGATGTTCACCATCGTACGTTTTACGTAACTACCAGAAAGCCTAAGGTCTAGCGTGGAAAATCTCTCTCTTTTCTGTTTCTTGAGGTCAGACTAACCGTATAGTCTGATATCTACTCAATATTAAAGGCAACAAATAAATTAAGATCGAGTGAGATTTCTCTTGGACGCAAAGATAGGGGAGACTCGACCTGTGAAGAGTGAATTATTAAGTTTTTTAATAAATTCAAACTGCTCTCAGACCAGCAGATCTTTAAAAAGAAAACCTCCATTCTGAAATAAAAGGATACTGGGGAAAAATATGGATTGTTCAGCTTACAGTCTTAATTATCTAAGCAGGATGGGCTTCTCACGTTAAGACATTGCACAAAAATTCGATGGGAAAATTTTGGGCATCGTGATTATGGGCCAGTTGTTTAATAAATTCAAACTGCATTTGTTACACTGTCGTGTCAGATGAATTCCGTGAAGGTAAGGGACGCTGAGATCAGATTTCACTTGAATAGATCCCTCTTTAATATTTCAGGGAAGTGATTGGTCTTTTAATGATAGCGATACCTACGTTGTACCTAGAATGACCTAATATCTCTGTAAGTTGACGAATGTCCCTTGAGCATTGTTTAAGCACATAAATTTCATTAACGCATTCTTTCAGCAAATAAATTTCTTGGCATTACAGATTGCATTCTGATTATCAATAGATGTAATAAGTTAAAATAAAAATCAGGGCCGCAGTTACCATATTAATAAACAGTTGTCTTTCACCATGCTGGAAATAAATGTTCTGCTGGTAACTTAGAGGGGTCATTGTGATATCGTACTGGTGGAGTGTCAGTTTTTTATGACATCTAGTAGAGAAGCAAGGTGGATTAGTTATGGTGTTGAGTTTCTCTGAGGACAATAATGTTAGCCGTTGTCTTGTCAAGAATAGCCTAGTTAGCTCCCATTTTTAGTGCTCCATCTTTTTGCCACCGCAAAAAAACACAAAAAAAAAATAAAAATTTCACCCTTCGTCGTTCTAACAGAACAGTGAAAGAATAAAGGGAAAAGTAGAAAAAATTTGAGTTCGCATAGTTCAAGAGGTTCTTTGAATAACGTTTGAAATATAGTAATTTTTTTAACGAGGGAATCCATCACCTCGAACAAGGCCTAAATCGTGTCATTAAAAATAAAATTAAATAAACAAGAAGCAAACGAATAAACATAATACTTATGCGGGTAGGCTTTAGAGTTTCCCATATAGAGCTCTACGTTTTCTCCCAATAAAGCCCTTCCTGAATCACTTAGTTTCCATGTCCTTTATTTTAATCTTTTAAAGAACATAAAGTGATATATTTCCTACTTTCCTGGAATGGGGGAGGGTAATATTAATTTAAAATGAAAAAAACAAAAGAAACAAAGATAAAGCTAGGTATTCCTAGGATTCTGTGTTTGGGAAAGAGAAATGTTCCCTTGATATTATATTTCCTTTTATAATAAATGATACATTTATTTATATATGGGAATTAGTTATTCTTATAATTTTAAATTATTTTCCAAAGTAAATAAAATATACATGTATATAAAGAATATTTATTATTCTTATATATAGACAAAAAAATAAATAATTTAATAGATACTAATCAACACAAATAAATAGATACATGTTAAAATATATTGACAATAATAAATTTAAAAGATTTGTATTAAAAATGTATATATGCATTATATATATATAGTCTCAGCTTTATGACTGTATCAAAAAAGAAAATTAATTAATTAAAACGGACTTGGAAAGTGGAACGCTATTTTTCTGCAATTAGTTTGTTATTGAGGCTAGACAAAATTAAAATACATAATGAAATTTAAAATTGAAACAAATTATTAATAACCTATCCACTCTTGTATTAGAAACCCAAGCTAAACCTATCCGCTATTCTCTACCATATATGCAATATCCACATCGGTATCAACCCCGTAATGATAACACTCTTTGTGGTGTTTAGAAGATGATTAAGCACTAACAATATTATTGTTTGGTTGATCAATTAATAATAGCCTCATTCTTTTATGATAAAACAAAACAATGACGCTAGTAAAAGATACTAATTTCTTGGGTGTATCAAACTTTTACATTTAAAATTATGTAACTTAATGAGTTGAGGGTAATACTTTAATGTCTATAATAATACTCCAAGATGGTGGTGGATTGTTATCATTTTTAATAATTAAAATAAGAGAGGAGTGTGAAAATAGTGATAAATAGTAATAGTAATTTTAAGATTAATGATAGCACTGTCAACATATTAATGTTTGTATTAATAAAACACAAGATAGCAAGGT
This sequence comes from Sequoia sempervirens, assembly GCA_007258455.2. Taxonomy (NCBI): domain Eukaryota; kingdom Viridiplantae; phylum Streptophyta; class Pinopsida; order Cupressales; family Cupressaceae; genus Sequoia; species Sequoia sempervirens. Next base: position 812,302,199 of record VDFB02281492.1, read on the forward strand.
TTGTAGATGGTAGGGGATGTGGATGTTAAAGAATTAATGTTTATAATAATATCAAACTTGTTTGGTGGAATTACCATCTTGTTAAGAACAATTGGATGAATCTCTCGAGTTCGTATCATATTATAGTGGTCGTTAAGTCTCTACTTGGGTTGGTAGCTACACCACCAAATTTAGATAAAATGATCTCTACCTTATAATTATTCCAATTAAATTAATGCCAATTATGTTAAACTCTCTCAAAGCCTTAGTGTTCATTTGATGTATTCAACAGGAAAAGGTATGCTCAATATAAAGTCTAATAACTAAAACAACAATTGTATTATGGTGGGTAAAACCATTGTAGTCACTTAAAGTAATGTTTTTTAAAAAGAAAATAGTTAGGTTTTTTTAGCAAAAATTGGTGGGCATAACTTGGTATCAGAGCCCAGGTTGCAACACTAGGTACTTTGGAATTAAGATGGGTCCTATCTAATGTGTACGTGGTCATCAAGCGAATCTCAATACAACAACTAAGTTTCAAAATTCCCCCAACCTAATAAATTTTGTGGGTCTATGGTGTGTGAAAACATTGGAATCTAATTGAAATTAACCATGTTCATTAAAATTTATAAAGACATCTGAACCAAACTTTAACCATTCTAGGTATTTAATTAATGAGAAGTAACTAGAAAGAAACTAAAACCGGCAAAGATGAAACCTCCAAGAATATTATGGTTATATAAAGTGATGTGCATGTTAGAAAGTATGTTAGTCCATTTAATAAGTGTTATTGAACCTATCATTGTTGATGCCCCTCTCTTAAACTTTAAAAAGGTAGATATTGTGTTAAATACAATTACTAGGGATTTTTAGGAGTTAGTAAAAGAATATGATACACTTCAATATCTATGATTAAAGGAACCTAAATTCTTCCACCAAAAGGACATTAACGATGTTGATAGAGAAGTTGAACTATTTGAATTAATGTGGATAGTAAAGTATACCCTTGAATAATAAAATAAATTATTGTATAGTCCAAATTTAGAAATAGAAATCATTTTGTTCAAGCTTAGAAAATGTAAGGGATTGTTTAGAGACTATTTGGGTACGTGCAAGATCATGATGGGCCAAAAAGTGGCAATATGATGGGTATTTGTAGGCTATGTGGTTGATGACTTTCTTATACCCAAAATTGATGGAACAAAAAGGGTTTCTAAAGGATATTCTTAGCTTTCCACCAATATAAATTATTCTTTAATTTGAATTGAATAAATAATTATTATTTAGTTTCTATTTGAATTACGACTAAAGTCCTAATTGATAGGCTGATTGAAAAACATTATAGCTTTCAAATGGTATAACATTTTTTGAATCCGAAATATATGTCACATTCTATGCTTTTCATACTATAGGATTAAAAAAAAAGAATTTCATGAAGTTTCTACCAAGTTAAGGTGGTCAGACATATGAGTTTTTATATTTTTTAAAAGTTGTAATAAAAAATTCATAATTAACTATTTACTTCAAAAAAAATTACAAAAAAATATGCATCACATTGGGACATGAGTCGAATACATATATCTCAAATATTATAAAAAAATATTATCATTTTACTATGGTTAGGGTGGTTAGACAAACACCTAATTCTTATTTTTTCCTTGAACTTTAAGTACTACTGCATTGAAATTTTAAATTTCACCAAATAGATATTTTTTTAAAATAAACCTAGTAGTTTAGAAACTACATTCAATTTTCTACAGATTTTATTCTTACATATTTTTGAAATAATATATTCATATTTTTACGTCAAGTTGCCTAACTCTGATTTTTCTGAATTTTTTGCCACTTAAGGGATTGTTTTTTCCATGATGATCCTACACATACCCATTTATCATTTCCTCTTAGTGAGCCTTAGGTAAGGTTTAAATTGAAAATCATGGTTAAGTTTAATCAAAAATGATGAAAAATAGGGTTAGTGTCAAAATTAGAGGCAACTTAATTAAGAAATATTAGCTTAGCCTAAGAAGGTGGTAATTAAGAAATTTCTAAAATCCCCTTGAGTAACCTTAAAATGAATAATTTATTTAATCATAAATATGACTAGAATGTTGCAAACCCTAGTTGTTAGAGTAAGCTTGTCATAAGTTTCACCTACGAATAAACTACATGTTTAGCAAGTGTACCATGCTAAAAACATCATAACTCTTATCATGTATGCATTTGAAACATCTATTTTGTTAATTAGAGAATGGATAAAGAAGTAATTGAGGATATAACTTTGAAATTGCGTTATCCTTGGTTCTATAAGGAAGTGTTAGGATTGATCTTGCGCTTGTACTCTAGAAATCATTAACACCTAAGTCTCCTAAAACTAATTTAACATAAGAAAGAATCTTGCTATTGAATGCTTAAAGTTCTAAGGTGAATCAACTTATGGTTGGTAGATAAGAGTGCATGATTAAGAAAATCAACTAATTATTGAAACCCTACGTTGTATAGTAAATCCTACTTTTAAAGGGGGTAAAACTAGATTTTACTTGGAATTGAAGGGTGAGACTTTAAATTCATTTAAAAAATTATGCAAAACAGAAGGAAACCTAGCAATGTGACAATGGAGCTTGGGCGAGAAAGTAGGATTTTGAATCTTCGAACAATGGAGTAGGTCGTGGAGCAATATTTGAGGATTTGTAGGCAGAATCAACACAAGTTCTAAGTGGTAAGAAAGGTAAGGATGATTTAGATGAGAAGGACTCCAGAAATACTATTCTAGTGGACCTGGGGGGCAAGGCTATCCATCTAACTAACCCTTTGGGATCTATTGAAGGATAGAAGGGGGATAAAACTATTGATGTGGTGGGGGCCGCTTGAGGGGAATAAGCTAAATGCAAACCATGGTTTTTTTTGTTTGGATTCAAGCCTAATGGTAAATTAGTTTTCCCTCTAGTGTACAACATATCTGACCTAGTGAAAGGTAAGTTTTCCATCTCTGTGCCTGATTTGATTATTATCATAATATTGCCTTAATGGACAAAGCACTGGTTGGAAAGTTTATGGGCCCTAGACCAAATATTGAAGTCGTTAGAGAGTTTGTTAAAAACAAGTGGAGAACCAATGGAAAAGTTACTGTTGTAATGCTTCCCAAAGGATACTTTGCTTTTGAGTTTACCTGCAAGGAGGATATGGTGGTCATCAGGAGCTATGACCCTTGGGTTATAGGGAAATCCTCCATGGCCCTTAAGAAATGGATGTCTTATTTGGACCTCTCTGACTCCATTTTTGAGAATATTCTAATCTGGGCTAGACTTCTAGGTCTTCCATTGGAATAATGGAATGAGGATGTCTTCAATGGCATTGCTAAATCTTTTGGGGAGCTTTTGTCAATAGATCCCATGACAACAACTAGAAAAAGGCTTGCGTTTTCTAGAATCTATGTGGGAGTGTCCCAGAATGCCGACCTCCCTTCTTATATTGATATCCAATCGAAGTTGGGGACTTGTGTGCAAGCTATAGAGTTTGAATCGATCCCTTTTGCTTGCTTTAAGTGTAGAAAAAAAGGGCATTAGGCAAAGAAATGCCCACTCAATGTTAGCAAGGAGAAAGAGAAACCTCTGCCTAATCCAAAGCTTGTTTGGAGAAAGAAGCCTAAGGGGGAGCGTAAAGAGAGCAAAGAAAACTCTCGTATCAACAAGTCAAGGTGTATGAGGCCTGAAGCTTAGGTGATTGTCCCTAAATTCAATGAAGTGGTGGGTTTCAAGAAAGATTTCGGTTTTCTGGAGCCTCAACGAAAGGGGTCAGAGAACTTATCTAGAATGAAGAAGGATGGAGAGTGAGAATTGGAAGACATTGGAAATGGACTGTTCAATCTTGATTCCTCTTTCAACAACCTTGAAAAGGAATCATAAGGTAAGGAGGATGGGGGCCCAAGTTTGGAAGATATTCCTATTTAGGTATTGATGCTGGATTTTGGTTTTACTCATCCTCCTTCTCCTTCTGGAGGAGGCCTCCCCTTTAGCTTGGACTCTTTTCAAATTTTGGGAACTACTATCACTATGGATTATGTCAAGGATACATTTGAGAACATGAGTCTGACTCAAGAGCTCTCAAGTGAAAATTTGACCCAATGTAATAACAAACTGATGGATACCTTCTCTTGGACAGAAGGAGGATGTTTGATAAAGAATGGGAATCAGGGAGAGAGTTGGAAATCCAAGAAAATACAAATAGAGATGACGCCAACTATTTTTCCAAGAAAATAAAGAAGAAAAACAAATGTTCAGAAGAATACCCCAAGTGGAATCTCTACTAGAACTAGAGCTAAGGAAGATTGTGGAGCTACTAAGAGAAACCAAGGAAGAAAATCTATAAAGTGGCTGAGGGAGCATGGTAGTTTTTAGGATATTGCCAATGGTGTTCAAAAGACCATCCCAGAGATTCTCCAATCCCCTGGTAAGACATGAAGATCATGTGATGGAATATTAGGGGGTTGAATAGCCTCCATAAGCAGGACATGCTGCACAATTTTGTTAGGGATCATAGACCTGATATTTTACTTGTCTAAGAATCCAAAATGCCTAAGGAGAAGGTGGAAAAGATTAAGATGTTTAAATTTTGTGGTGTCCATGGAAACAGCTCAGAAGGTGCCTCAGGAGGAATTGTCACATTCTACAAGCAAAATCTCATTAAAGGGGAACCATTGTTGGAGAGCACTAATCATGTGGCTACTAGATTTACCCATATCAAAGATAATTTTTTCTAGATTCAGTCTAACATCTATTCCCCTAATGGGAAAGGAGCAAGAAAGTCATTTTGGAAGGAGCTTACTGCCTTTCGTAGGATTTTTAATAATGATTCATGAGTCTTTATGGGAGACTGTAATACCCCTCTTCAGGATGATGAGAATTTCAGAGGTTCCTAAGTTAATATGGAAAGCATAATGGACCTTTTTGATTTCATGAATAACCAGGTGCTGATTGATTTGGATTTGCAGGGAGCCACCTATACTTGGTCGAATCGAAGAACTGGTAAGGACTTGATCCAAGTAAGGTTAGATAGAATGTTAATTTTAGGTTGATGGTTTTTAAACTATTACTGTTCATTAAAAGCTCTTTCGAGGGTGGGCTTTGACCACTTTCTTATAATTTTTGTGGCAGATCCATTAAAGGGGAAGAGGAACTTTCCCCTTAGATTCGAAAGAATTTGGCTTTCCCATCCACAGATATTTGAGGAAATAAGGAAATGGTGGAATATTGATGTCCCTGGGACTGCCATGTTTAGGGTGGCTAAGAAATTGAGGGAAGTTAAATGTAAAATAAGATGGAAAAAAGAGACCTTTGGTAAAAAAATTGGAATCAAATCTAAGCTTCAAATGGAGTTGGCAGAGATTCAGGATAAAATACAGAGGGAAGGATATATTGATGATAATAGGGAAAAAGAAAATGAGTTGCTTGTGAAAATGCATGAAATTATAGCCAGAAAGGAGGACTTTTGGAGACAAAGATCTAGACCTTTGTGGCTTTCTACTGGAGATAAAAACACCAGATATTTTCATTTGTCAGCGTCAAAACACAGGGCTGCCAAAAAACTCTCACATTGAAAGTAATGGCAATCAATTTGAGGAAGAGGGTGACATTAGAAATCAAGCTATCCTTTTCTTTAGTAATCTCCTCTCAACGAGTGAAGGAATCAACCTTGAAGAGTAATATTACCATTTAGAGGCCATCCCTAATTTAGTTGACGAGGAAGATAATACCAAGCTTGCTACTATTCCTTCTAGGGAAGAAATTAAAAAAGCCATTTTTTCCTTTGAAGGGAATAAGGCCCCTGGCCCTGATGGGTTTTCCATGTTCTTCTTTCAATGGTTCTAGGGGATTGTTGAAGAGAATGTTGTGAATGCGGTCAAAGAGTTCTTTGGATCAAGAAGTCTCCTAAAGGAACTAAATGCTACCTTTTTGGTCCTTATTCCCAAGAAATTTGGAGCGGCAGAGTTTGAAGCCTTCGGGCCTATAAGCCTTTGTAATTATTTCTAAAAAATCATTTCAAAGGTTTTGATGTCTAGGCTTCTTATAATTCTACCTTCATTGATCTCTCCCCAACAAAATGGCTTTGTTCTTGGAAGGAAAATCCTCGATTCTATTATCACTATCCATGAGAATATCCATTCCCTTGTGGAATCCAAAACTAAATGTTTTCTCCTTAAGCTGGATATTTCGAAAGCCTATGACTGTGTGGATTGGAATTTTCTATTCAAAATCATGAGGGTGTTTGGATTCAACAATAGAGTCCTTCAGATAGTGGATCAACTTGTTTCAACAGTTTCTATTTCTATTATGGTGAATGGATCTCATTCGTGTTCTTTTTAGAATTTAAGAGGTTTAAGATAGGGAGATCCAAGAGCCCCCATCTTGTTCACTATTATGGCTGAATGTCTTGGGTGAAACCTAAAAAGACTGATTGATCAGGGGTCTCTTGTGGGACTAAGGCCCTCTTCTAGTAATCTGATTTGCTCACATCAACAGTTTGTTGATGATACCATGCTGATGGGGAGATCTACTGTGTCTGAAGCTAAGAATCTAAAAAGAATTTTGGACGAGTATGAAAGGGCTTCTGGTCAATTGGTCAATAGACATAAAATCTATCTTTTCTTTTTTAACACCCTTGATCACAGATAGGTCAAGATTGCTAGAATCCTTGGATGTAGAGTAGATTCCTTGCCTTCTATTTATCTTGGCTTTCCCTTAGGCCTTAAACCTCCTATCTCCTTTTGGAGTTCGTTGGTTGGTAGGTTCAACAAAAAGCTCATTGGATGAAAAGGATCTCTTCTTAGTCAAGCAGGAAAAATCCAACTCCTCAAAGCTTCTCTTCAGAAACTTTTGATTTACGCCTTAAGTCTTTTCAAAATCCTTGCTAAAGTTGTGGATGCTATTGAAAAAATTCAAAAAATATTTCTTTTGTTGGGGGTTGAAGAAATGAAGAGAATGCCTCTTATTGGATGGGATCTTGTTTGTAGCCCGAAAAAGATGGGAGGATGGGGTCTAAGAAAGATCAGAATAATGAATAAGATGCTTCTTGCTAAGAAAATTTGGAGGTCTTTTTTGTCTAATGGGGAATGGAAAGACTTTTTAAAAAGTAAATATATTGCTAATTGTAGATCCCTTAAGGCCTTGCTGGATTCTCCCTCTCTGCCCTGTGGATCAGCTTGCTAGAATGATATGATTACAAGGAGAAATATTGTTGACTTAGGTGTTGGGTGGAATATAAGAAGTGGAAATCAATCCGGGTTCTGGGAGGACAGATGGTTACTAAAGGAGCCCCTAATTAACAACGAAAGGTTTAATAGGTGGGATAACATTTACAAAATGACTTTTGGTACTCAAGTCAAAGACTATTGGCATGATGGGGGTTGGGTGGACTTGTGCCAACTTAGCCCAGACTTGCCCCAATTCACTCATCACTAATGGCTGTTAGGATAGGTTTGAATCAATAGGATGACCTTTTAGTTTGGACAGATAACCCCTCAGTCAACTACTCTATTTCTTTGGTTGTCTCTCTGTTGTCCCTCTCTTAAGGCCCCTCTCCTTTCTAGACTAGAGCATGGATTAAACATATGACCCCTAAAGTCAATAATTTTTTCTGGATCCTTCTTCAAAATAAAGTGCTTATGGTTGGAAATCTTTGCAAGCGTGGTTTCCAGATACCTAATAGATGCTATCTTTGCAAGAATGAGGCAGAGTCTACAAATCACTTGTTTCTCCACTGTCTATATACTGCTGCTATATGGGGTAAGTTTCTAGCTCTTTAGAATATTTCTTGGGTGTTTATTTATTCTATTGAAGAGTTTTTCTCTCAATGGAAAGCTCCTTCTCTAAATCCTTTTATTCAAAGATTATGGGCTTTCACTTTCCCCTATATAGCCTGGGGTGTGTGGAAAGAACAAATTAACAGACTCTTCAAGGACAAGGAAACTTTGGAGAACAATGTTTTCGAAAATTCTTTAGGAGGTAATTGTGGAAAATTTTAATATCATTCCTTAGCAAGAGAATAAACTGGAGGCTATGGTGTGCTCTCCATACAACTTAAAGATAGCTAAGGAGTGGAAGATTAAAAATTATGTGTCAAGGGATTCAAAACCAGCTAAAAAAGGTTGGGAAGGGGTGTGCTGGAGTTTTCCTCTGAGTGGTTAGATTAAAGAAAACTTTGATGGTGTGACTAAGGGAAACCCAAGATTGGCTAGAAGTGGAGATGTGATCAGGGACTTAAATGGAAATTTTTAGCAGTGGTGGTGATCTCCCTGGAATCTCAAACTAACCACGTGGTTGAAACTATTGGAGCCTTTCAAGTGATTAAATTAGCGCTTAGTCTGAATTTTAAAAATTTATGGCTTGAAGGAGACTCAAAAAACATTATTGATTGCCTCCTAGGAAAGTCCCCTCCCTCATGGCCTATCAAGAGCTAGATCAAAGATGCTAAATCCCTTTTATTAGAATTTGATAAAGTAAAAATATCTCATACTTTTAGGGAATCCAACAGCATGGCCAATTTTTTTGCTAATGAGGGGGTTAAACAAAAGGGGTTGGTCACGGGGCAGAACCTCAATGGTCTGGGTGCTGATGCAAGGGCCTTAATTGAATATGATATCACGCATGGGAAAGTAGCAAATTTTTTTGATGATGGAGAGTAGGGTTAAGTACATCAACATCATTAGATTTGATGGGGCCGCATTTATTACCTTAACAGGCAGTAAGAAGTGGCACATTTTGTGGGCTCTTTGGTTCAGCTATACCATTTTATTTCAGGACTCTTGCTCTGGTAGAGATTTTAGGGAGGTGCTTGTGACAATGGGAGGAGACAGGAACCCAAAGGTATGGAGACAAGTTGATCATGGTGAGCTGCTCCCATTCATTGAAAAGCTTCATGGGTCTGATTTGAAGGCTACTGAGTACTTTGAGAAAAACTGGAAGAACAGATAAATAACTTTGTTCGAGAGGAAGGTTAAGGTGGACGAGAACCTCATAGGGGAAGTCACTGGCATGTCAACAGAGGGAATGAAATTATTTGGTGATAGAAAGTTCTCTAACGAGGCAGTTGTTAGATTCCTTAGGAAAGACAAGGAGAAGACTAAGTTGATAAAAGTCTCCAACAACTACTTTGAAGTTGATTTGATTAAGTCGTTATGGAGAAAAGTGCTTAGAATCATCATGGAATACATTACCCTGGATGATAGATTCACTAGGGTCTATGGCTACAACTTCACCCTTATCAACCACTTCCATCACAAGGTAAGGGTTTCTTTTCCTTACTATCTATATTGTTCCATGAGTAATAGCCTGGAAGATTATAAGAAGGATCCTAAAAAGTACTCAATTTTGCATACTGGCCTTATTAGGCTTATTTATGAACATTTTCAAAATATGTCAGCCTTATCCAACTCTATCTCAGCTTCATCCTCTGAAGATGATGACACGGAAAATAGTGTGTCAAAGGATAAAAAGAGCCTGACATTGAGCAAATTGAAGAAGATCCTCCTTCCCCTAACAATTCTAGTAAGAAAACCTAGTAGTGTAAACTCATGCTTAAGAAAATAAGCACTGTCAAAAACCCTAGTAGCTCTATTTTGAAAGAGAAGTCCATTCAAATGGGTTCCCTTGCTAATAAATGGGTCTCTTACTTAGAGGATACCTTGGAGGATATTTATGAGGTCCCTGATGCCACCAAGGATTCTTTCTTGTCCTATCTTACCATGGACAGAGAAAACATACCTAGATGACCTAGTTACCTTAACCCTGAAGATCATTATTTTAAGTAGGACTGTGAGTTTCCTGGGGATATCTTGGCTATCGCTAGAAATAGTTTCGTTGATTACTTCAGAATTATGAAGAGGTCCTTCCATGAAATTAAGAACCTTAACCTTAGAAATAGGGCCCTCAACAACAAGCTAGAGGATTTGGAAGTTAAAGTCAACTCCCTTAATACTGTAGAGGGTGGAAGGAATGAGGATAAAATGAAGATGGAGGCTGAGGATAATGAAGGTAAGGTTGAGTGCCTGGAAGTAGAAATTGGTAAAATAAAAGAAACTGTGAAAACTATTATGGAGCATAACCACAGAATGGAAAAACATAACACCATTATCATCAATGCTATGATTGAGAAAATGGAAAACACACAATAGGGATCTCTGATCATGGATTTGGAAGCTGAAAAAGAAAAAAGTAGAACTGAGGATGCTAGAATTTCAAAGAGGATGAGAGCTAATCTGAAGAGGAAGGCGCCTCATATGCCCTAGATGGTTCAGACCTTGAAAAAGTGCACCTAGGACATGCACATTCTAGAAGTTGAGGCTGATGATGCTCTAAACTCCCTTGGATAGCTATGGGTTATTTTTGCTACTGGGTTTTTTGGTGGCCCTTATTGGCCTTGGGTTGGGGGTTGCTATGCTTTCTTGGCTCTTTTCTTTTCACAACATTTTGTATTGGATTCATTAACACTTAATCTTTTTATTTTCTATATACTCTGTGGTTTCGGGTCCTTGTAAAACCCATTTTTTCCTTTGTCAAAAACAAATGGAAACCTAGTAAACTTAATAGAGTTTTAACAACAACCAACCCTTTTGTCTATTGTTAAAAATGAAATAGCAAGCAAAACAAAGTGATCACTAAGGTTCAAGCCAAAGGTGAATGTATAGAAAGATTTAATTAAGATATATCTGTGAGGTTCCATAAACATGGCATTATTCCCTTCTAATTGAACATAAAATATTGGTGAAGGGACCTTGCTAAAGTGAGAATTTGGAGATTAAAACATTATCTAGGACAGATGATATTACTACTCTTCTTATAAATAAGCTAAAAATTAAAGGCTTTTTAGAGTCAAAATAAGAAAGGATACATGTCCTAAAGGAAGTAATAATGTATTCAATTAGTTACTGAGCTTGAAGGTGTTATACACGTCAAACTAGGGAATTTATAAATTGAGTAATGAACTATGCATGATTCACGAGGAATTAGGTGGTTGGGAAATTTTAAAATAGACAAAAATAAACAAATAAAAGAAACTCATGTTGTGTGCTGGTTAGTACTTATTTAGGGAAAAATGTATATATATGAATACAATGGAGAAAATATCAGGGTAGTCAAAACTTCTAACAATATTTGCTTATTGGGGATAAATGGAACTGTGATGGTAAAAATAATGATTGTAACATGTGACTAAGTGGTTCAACCTTAAATAATGAAATACAAGATTGGTAAAAAGATATTAATAAGTTGTGAGAATTACTATTCCATGATTGCCATATGTTTCATGCATTGAGTGTGTTTTCTTTTCTCATATTGTGATGATCAATGGAAATGGTTAGCAATCTCCCTTATTAAGTAGGAAATATTTTGTAGTATGTAGTGGAGAATATATTGGAATTACATGCATTAATATATTGGGAACATAATAAACATGGTGGAATAAAACATGAAGAATGGTATGGAAAGATATAGAAAACCAATCTTGATATTAAATGTGATGTTAAACACTAACTTAGTAAGATGAGAAGTATAGTGAACTATGTATTGTTAAGCTATAGATGCACATCTTCTAGTGTCTCCTTATACTTATGCAAAAGTTAGTAGATGTTTCCAAAATTGAGATGAGAAGAATAAAATATGTTTAAGAGCATTGCCCTTGTTTAGTAATATGGTGAATTTCGTAAAGTGTATTGTGTTTTGACATGTGAAGTGAAAAACAAGTAAATGTATTGTGTCCCAAGTATGAGATATAGGGTATCCAACTTAGGATAAGGGTGAGGGATGTCAAGTATGACCCCTTATGTGTACCCTTCGTGATGATCCATTGTGTAAGTCAATTAACTATGAAATAATGTAAACATGATATGTATAGGTGTGTGTCTACTAAGTGAAATGTGAAGTAATTATTTGTGTAAGTCTTGTTCATATGTTAAATGTGTACCCCTAGCGTACAACTCCCCTACGAGATTGAGATGCCTACTAGTGTAAATAGGGGTTGAGGGGCTAGAGAACCCCAAGTGAGAACTCCATAGTTTTCCCTTGGACGTGTTCCTAACCTACTCCCCCACATATGAGAACCACAATTGTTGGTTCATAGTGAAAACCCACTCCTTGATGTTTATAACCCATGGGTAAAGGATGGAATTCCTTGGACCATATTGATTACAGACTTTGGATACTTCATCAATGTAGGGCATTGATACTATGTGGAAGAGTCCACAATGATATTGTGCACTATTATATATTTATGTGGTCAAGGACCACCAATTATTGCATGCTATTATACTTATGTGGTTAGAGAACCACCATTCCCCTCTTCCCCTTAGGTGGTTGTATCAAGTCGTGTGGTGCTCGTATTGTGAAAGTTTTATTGTTGAGATTTTCAAATTATTGGTAATTTCTTAAGTGATGTTTTTGTTATATGTCAATAGTGTTAAATTTCACATTTCTTTAATTGGGGCTATTTATCCATTTGAAATTTTCCATAGCCCATTGCCTCAAGGGATTATTTAATTTTTGTTTTTGAATTAAAATTGGAATGTTGAAATGCAGCTGCAAATAATCTTTATTTGGTTTTCTTCTTGAATTTATTAATTTATGTTTATTAAAATGTTGGATTATGATTTTATGTTTCTTGGTTTGGGGCTCTTCATTGTGTGCTAACTGATGGCAAGTGTAGTGTAATGTGACATCTGTAAAACTGCCATATCCCGGGGGGTTCCCTGACAGTTCATTTAGGGGAGTAGATGCACTAGGGAATTATGAGTTATATGAAAGGGGTTACAAATGGGACTGGTATGGGACAGTCATTAATCCATTCCTCCCCTAGTTCTATGATTATTCTTTTATACTTTCCTCTTGCAGGCTAACCCCCTTACACAAACAAAGGAAGGTACCTAGGAGATGTATGGAGGGGAGAAGGGCCTTGAGACCGTCTCTCCTAATAGCTATGGTATCTACGAATCTCCATCCTTATAAACCCCATTGAGCCTTGTGATGTGAATTATGTGAAATGTTTGTGATGTATGGGTAAATTTGTAAATAAATGGCATGTGAAAGTACTTGACTATTATGTGAGAAAGAAAGTGATAGATAAAAAAAATGATACTACCATTATAAGACATGAATTGATATTAGAATGAAAATATTTTCTTTTACATCATGAGTGATGTTTTTGATGCAAAAAGGAACCTTCTAGGGTGTCCAAGGAGTTTAGCATGTTTGGATATATGTGGATGTGATTTCAAAGTGTGAATGCTAACTACATGGATGACTACTAATATTTTCTATACTATGACTAGATTAGATAAATGTTTCATGGTGAGAATTTTTGTTTTAAGCAGTTCAAATGATGATTGATTTGTGGAAAGAATGCCTTTAATGTATGCTTATAGTTGAATGTTTGATTGTTTCATTATGGAAGCATGATAATGAATATTTTTAATAGATTTATGTGCATTTCTATGTGGAGATTATGTTCTAGACCATAACAACTTCCAAGAGGAAGTCTAAGCTAAGAGGAGGGGGATGTAAGACCCCACCTTGCATGTGATTAAGTAAAACCCTAATTTTTTTTATGTATTCCCAAATAGATGGTAAGATCTATTGTGGATGATAAATGGTGTGATTATTTTACAATATTTTTGCATTTCGTTATGGTATTTTATTGATGTTATCATGGTGTTAGGACTTGTAAATTGTGAATATGAGTTGAAATTGTAAATGAAATTGTTGTACGATTAAATCTTATTTATACTATTAGATTAATGTGATATACGATTGTTTCTTATGGTTTCATTGGTAATGTATAGGAAAGGAAGATTGTTAGTATGAGAAGGGAAGAGCATTGAGAACATAGCAGAAATGAATCTTCTTGTGATCATGAATTTGACCCCCTTTTTGGGGCTTAAAAATGAATAAAGTTGATATGTTGGTAAATTAAGGTGGTGAGGGTTGATTGATTATGTGGGTGTAAGTGGGGCTAGGGGTTAGGAACCCATGTCCAAGTGTGAAAACTCAGATGGAACCTTAAGTGGATATTTAAAGAGGGTTTTCAGTCAATTTCATTGGTTGGGATGGAAAAATAATCCCTGTAGTGTCTATACCATAGTGGTAGGGGTCAAGTGGGCATATAATAGTGCCCCAAGGACATGATTTGACCCCTAAAAAGTCCTCATAATGGAGAGTGACGAGTTTTGAGGAGAGGAGGGGATGGAAAAATGGAAGGGTTGTCCAAGTGCATGTTTTCTCTTTAATAAAGAAAAGACTCTCATTGATGGAGGTAGGTACACTTCACACCTCTCCATTCAAAAGTTGCAAGTTTAAACTACTATATATTTGGTAGAGGAAGGATGAGTGGGGTGTTACCCACTTCTCCTCTTGGAGAACTTGAGTGGAGATGGTAGAAAGAATGAGAAGAGGAGAGGAGTCCACCTCTTGGAAAAAGGATAGTGATCAAGATGGCTTGGATTGGAGAGGAAAGATGGATACCAGAGTTCAGTTCCTTCATCAAAAAGAAAGAGATAATTTCAAGATTCCTATTTCCATTTACTCTTGCTATTGGCTACAAAAAATAGATGACATAGTGTATAGATTATGGTTAGAAATATGAAGTAGAAAACCTAGATGCATAAAATTGGTGCTATGCTAGTTTTAATCCTTTAAGAAAAATGAGTAAAGACTCCATTTATCATCGTGGAGCTTAAAGAATATCTTGCTCGGGGATATGGGAAGAGCCCATGAGGTTCCATGACACCATTACGGTAGAGTGGAGAGCAAGACCTTGTTCATGAGATTGTAAGTCAATTGTTTCCTTAAATATTGTGGTGATATTGTAATTCTTAAAAGATGGGTTTCATATTTTTCAAGGAATGAATGAAAAGAGAAAGCTCTTACTCTATGACAGGCCATTCAATTCATGCTGTGTATTGCTTGTAATAAGGGGGGGTTTAAATAAGTTTTCCTTTTCAATATTATACAATGGGTGACAGAAATGTAATCTATGAGCTTCTACAAGAAAGAAAGAAAAATAAAATAAAATTGGGTTTATAAACATTCAAGCAGTAAGATCTATGTTCATAAAATTGTATACGTTAAGATTGATTTTGCTTATAAGTAAGGAAAATAGGAAAAATAGTACATCTATCTCCAAAAAAGAGTCGATTTGGCATATTATGTCGTGGTTCAGGTTCTGCATATCATATTGTGGATGGACTGAATGAATATAGATATTTAAATTTTGTTTTCATGTGAAACCCACCAATTGCTTTCGATAATAAAAGGGTATAGCTAAGCATTATTTATGGATATGAAAATTAAAAAAAATAACAATAAAAATTGAATCCTGTATATGTGTGCATAAATGTCTAACTAGCTTTCATGTATATTACCATCTCAGAAAGAGAATAGTTTTAGGTAGGTTCCTGTATAAAAAAAAATATATATATACTAATAATATGGAAAGGGTGTAACCTGTTTAGTCTTCCAGGTAAGGGATATGGTGGAAGAGGATTTAACCTGTAACGTGAATATACTTCCTATTCCTGGCACAATAGAATTTCTAGGTGCCTCTTTATTTCTGCTTATATATATAAGAAAAATAGATAATGTCTTAAGCTTTGTAGTTTCAGAGCAAAGAAATTGAATTTATATGTTTCCTTTTGTATGCTCAACATATGCATTAGTTAGTCTCAGCACTGCATATGCGTTATATATTTCAGACAGAAAATAAAGAAATAAGGGTGTGTTCATTAGAATAAAAGAAGGAAGGATAAGTCATGTAGACATAGATCCCTGATTTAATGTCCTGAATTGATAAATAAATAAATCAATGAATAAAAATGAGAATGTAATGTGGGTTAAAGTGTATCAAATCTTAACGACCTATAATAGAAATGCAACCACAAGCTACTAATCTTAAGAATGTCACATGATGATTTTTATGAAAAAAACAATGGAGAGAGGGAAGTATATAGGTTAATGTATAGTTGCATATTGCCCTCAACTGCGCTACATGGCTTCTCTCAAACCAAAATGCATGAATCCCTTGATCTGTAGAATGAATTCGAATCGTAGATCTGAATATAAAACGAAGGTGCCTCCAATAGCCTATAATATATACCTGCAGCATATCGTTTGCCCTGTAAGGGAATCAACAATGTGAGTTGGGCTAGAAATTTAAATAAATAAACAAATAAAAGTCTAACAAAATGGAATATGATTCAATCCACCATAGGCTTGGGTCTGGATTTAAAGTATGTGGCAGTAAATAAACATAATTACATACACATTGCTGTGTGTTGTAAGATAAAGGAAAGAAGAGAGAATATAGAACCATTCAAGCCCACCTTCAGAGTAGCAATGTCATCCCTAGGTTCGCTGTATTTCAATAAAATAATATCTTGTTGCTACCAATCATTAATGAATGAAGGACTAAGAATTAAATACCCAACGTACAACACAGTCAATCCACTGGATCGACTTTTGGTCTACTGCGTACCTGTTGGTAATGATGTTCATCATCGTACGTTTTACGTAAGCGCCAAAAAGCCTAAGGTCTAGCGTGGAAAATCTTTGTTTTCTGTTTCTTGTGGTCAGACTAACCGTATAGTGTGATATCTACTCGATATTAAAGGCAAACAAATAAATTAAGATCGAGTGAGATTTCTCTTGGACGCAAAGATAGGGTAGACTTGACATGTGAAGAGTGAATTATTAAGTTTTTCAATAAATTCAAACTGCTCTCAGATCAGCAGATCTTTGAAAAGAAAATCTCCATTCTGAAATAAAAGGAGACTGGGGGAAAATATGGATTGTTCAGCTTACAGTCTTAATTATCTAAGCAGGATGGGCTTCTCACATGTTTAGACATTGCACAAAAATTCAATGGGAAAATTTTGGGCATCATTATTATGGGCCAGTTGTTTAATAAATTCAAACTGCATTTGTTACCCTGTGGTGTCAGATGAATTCTGTGAAGGTCAGGGACGCTGAGATCATATTTCACTTGAATAGATTCCTCGTTAATATTTCAGGCAAGTAGTTGGTCTTTTAATGACAACGATTCCTACGTTGTACTTAGAATGGCCTAATATCTCTGTAAGTTGACGATTGTCCCTTGAGCACACTGTCTAAGCACATAAATTTCTTGGCATTACAGATTGCATTCTGATTATCAATAGATGTAATAAATTAAAATAAAAATCAGGGCGGCAGTTACCATATTAATACACAGTTGTCTTTCACCATGCTGGAAATAAATGTTATGCTGGTCATTGTGATATCGTACTGGTGGAGTGTGAGTTTTTTATGGCATCTAGTAAAGCAGCAAGGTGGATTAGTTATGGTGTTGAGTTTCTCTGAGGACAATAATGTTAGTCGTTGTCTTGTCAAGAATAGCCTAGTTAGCTCCCAGATTTAGTGCTCCATCTTTTTACCACTGCAAAAAAAAAAAAAAAAAAACTTATAGTAATAAAAATTTCACCCTTTGTCATTCTAACAGAACAGTGAAGGGAAACGTAGAAAAAATTTGAGTTCGCATAGTTCAAGAGGTTCTTCGAATAACGTTTGAAATATAGTATAATTTTTAACGAGGGAATCCATCCCCTCGAACAAGGCCTAAATCGTGTCATTTAAAAATAAAATAAAACTAGCA
Organism: Sequoia sempervirens; assembly: GCA_007258455.2. Classification (NCBI taxonomy): domain Eukaryota; kingdom Viridiplantae; phylum Streptophyta; class Pinopsida; order Cupressales; family Cupressaceae; genus Sequoia; species Sequoia sempervirens. The sequence continues at coordinate 812,319,842 of VDFB02281492.1, forward strand.
GTCGCATGTACAGGCATGCAACAATCAGCCGAAAGGGGTCTTCCGTGGCAGGCTATCTTTGCAGCGGTGGAAGTTTTTTTTTTGCATGGAAAGGTCATTGTGAATGAAACACACGAGTTAGAATGTATGAATGAAGTAATCACAAATAACTTTTTCTATAAATCTTTTTAATACTATTAGAAATTTAGGAAATCAATTTTTAAAGTTGTTTAAAAGTGGGAACTAAAAATTTAAATTAAATATAAAATTTAAAATAATTGTTTCTTCTAGCAAGAATAATTCAGTTTTATATTATTAGCAACAGATGCACATTTATATTGTTGCTTTTTATGTAGGTTATTCAATCAATTAATTATTTAATTTTGAAATAAATGGATGTTTTTTGTAAGGGTCATCACCCATGCATGCAATTTTTAAAATTCGATTTAAAAAGTACACATTTTATCCATCAAAGAAAGATGTTCAATATTGAATACTTTTTATAATTAGTATATCTCCATAGTTTTGGAAATTAAAGTTTTAGTATGCATGTGTTCTTTGACGAGAGATGGAAATTAGCTATAGGCATCTCCACCTGTAATTCTATCACTATCTAGACAAGGTGTAACACCAATTTCTATGTAACAATTGGTTTCTCAATTGAAGATTGAAGCTACATTATTTGCCACTAAATATTATAGATAAAATAGGGAAATTGTAAAACAACTATTAAAAGAACAGTTAAAAATGACATACATATCTACACACACACACACACACACACACACACATATATACATACGTGTATATATACATACATACATGTATATATATATACATTTTTACACATATATATACATATGTAGACACATACACACACATTATGTAACAAGTGGTTTCTTAATTGAAGATTCAGGCTACATTATTTGCCACTAAATATTATAAAAAAAATAGTGAAATTGTAAAACAACTATTAAAAGAACAGTTAAAAATCATAGCTAAATCACAGAAGAGCTGAAACCCACACTAAACATTTTCGTAAAAGTTAAGTATAACGAATTACAACACAATTTATAATTAAAATTGAATTTTTAATGAATGATTTCATAGCGCAATTGGAGAGTCAAAATAGCTAAATAATAGATGGGTGTTGTTTCAGGGTGAGACGATAAAAGTGTCTAGTTCGTTGCCACCACTTGGTACTACATAAGAAACATGTTGTTACAAACCATGTTTTTTATACATGTATCTATGTGAGAAAAGATATATGGCATGAAAATCCAAAACAAAAAACCCATGCTCGTTATCCACCCTACCATATTGGAATCATGGAGCCCTAGGCACCCTAGCCAAACCCCCGAGCAAAAGCAATATGAAACGTCCATTGGAAATTTTGTGGAGTTCCATTTTTTGGAATTGTCATGTATGCTTTAGCCTAACACTTGCAAATAGAAGAGAGAGGTATGTCAATGGATAGGAAAAGATGAGTAAGGAAGGATAAAAAATTAGTAAATATATAGCCGAAATCAATAAACACAACTAGAAAGTAGAAATGATGAATAATATTTGCAAGTGGGTCACCAAATCTATTTATTGATAATGGAGAAGTTTTGCACTTACATGTACTCTTGGTGATGCTTGACAACCATAAGGAGCATTGGAAATTGAGTTGTTGGAGCGTTGAACAATTTGAAATAGGCAATTTAGAGTATAGTAAGGTTTGTTGGATGTCCACTGTATCTGTGCAATATTATAAAAGAAATCATATAGATTTAACAGATATATATATCAGTATAAATTTTATCTTGCATTTTTTTACATTTGCATTGGATGTGTAGGATGTATACGTGGATATGTGCATGTGATTCATGTTAAGATAGAATAAACAAGAACCAAAATAGGAAATCAATTTCTTTGTGGCAAGAGAAGCATAGACTTGACATGAAAAAAGAGTCTAGTTCACACATTGCATTTTTGCATCGCACCTTTTATAGAGTTTGTCTACATATATTCAATATCTACTAAGAATGAACATATCTTCAACCTTGTATCAATATGTTTGATGATATTCTTTTTTCCCTGACCTACTTGAAGGTTGGTGGAATGAACTGCTTGGGTCTATTTATGGAAGGTAGTTGGTTGATAGTAGATTGTTTAGAAACTATTTTATGGTAGATTGAAAACTGTTGTTCTTTGGAACGTGTATGTTGTTTAATGTACTTATGTATATATATAATGGCTATTTAGACAATACAACTTAATCAAAATATACTTTCCCACACTACTACATTCACTATATATATATAAATCCATGTATACATATATATAAATGTATACATGTACTGGATGACAACATGCGAACATATATATATATATATATGCATGCTTACATCTATATATATATACATGTAATGCAACTTAATTAAAATATACTTTCCCACACTGCTACATTCAATATTGCATTTACTTCAACTGACCACATTTACTTCATCCACCACCATAGTACAAAAATCATAGAATACATTAAGCCGTGGGTGAGTAAACACTTAGCATGTACAATTACTCTATTTGTTAGTAGGGTATAAAGAAGCAGCTCAATGAATGTGCAAATGAATATATGAAAACACAAGAATAAATGACATAGCGATTGATAATCTACAACATCCTATTTGTAAGGATTTCCACTTAAATTAATTAGAACAGCAAAAAGGGACTAAATGTACACAATGTGTATAGCTCGAAAGATGCACAAAGCAGAGAATGTCACACTGCAGGAAAGTATACACTAGAATATGCAAGAAAATATTTTTAATTCAGTTGCATTGTCAGAATAGGCATTCTGAAATTATGAATATGTGCTCCAAAATATGCAAGAAGATAGATTTATTTAGTTGCATTGTCACAAATCTATTCTTAACAAATAGAAATTTCAAACAAATAGTGTATTAGCTAAATATATAAAGTTGAACAGATTCAAGAACTATTTCAATAACATTTAAAAGCCACCAATTTTTTTTTTCACATATTGTGCTATGATATAATTGTTCGCATAGCATTAAGAAAATGTTGTTCAAAATGGGTCTTTTGACAATGCAATTTAACCAATATACTTCCTCACAGATTTTGCAGCACATGAGTGTTAAAACCCTCCAACCTGCTATCAAAAGGAATAATAAGGAGAGACCATAAGGCATGAACAATAAATTAATCATTTATGCAAAATACCCAGTATACATATATATACATGTAGATATACATGTAATCCAGTATACATATACATGTATATATATGTATAGATGCATATATATATATATATAGATGTATACATGTATATATATATATGTGTGTGTTTGTGTTCACATGTATCTATATATATGTATATTGTACATCGTTTTACATGAGTAGTTTGCATAGATGGTTAATTTATTGTGTATGTCTTCTTGTCAAATGTTTGTATCTTTAGCATTATACCCACTGTGGAGATTTGAAAGAGATTATCATTCTGTATGGATGGAGGAATTGGAATTAAATGTCCTTTCTTTCTTAAAAAAATATGCTTAGGGTTAGTAATTTTTTTGCTGTTGGTTTATGGTTTTGGTTATCTATGTGTATTGACCAATGAGGAACATTTAGGAAGATCCTTTGTTTAAGAGGTAAGCTCTAGGATGTTAGTAAAATCCCTAGACAAGTGTTGTCCATTTGTCTAAAAACATGAGTTATAAAAGAGCTATTAGATGAAAAATCCTATTCATGGTTGGGTTGATGAAAGCCCTATTTAAAAACATATAACAAGAAGGCATTAACAATAAATTAATTATCTATGCAAAAAACCCATGCAAAAAAAGAGTATAACCCCACAAACTCGATTAAAAATTCTAGATGCATTGTCTCGTACTAAATACTATAGAGAAATAGAGAAATTGTAAAAGAGGTATTAGAATAACACTAATGTGTGCTTATTATTCCTTGTTATTTGGTTGTATCTTTAATGTTGTATGCATTTTGGGGAGCTAAAAGAGATTATCCCTCTGCATGGGTGGAGAAATTAGGGTTAAATGTTCTAGCTATTGTCAAAAAATATGGATAGGGATAGTGTTTTCCCCGGTGTTCATTTATTGTTTGCAGGTATCTCTGTGGACTTTCAAATGGCTTTATAGCCATTAACATAGGAGCAATTGTAGATTAAGAGTAGTTTTTTGGCTATGAAGTATTATTCTAATAGCTCTTTTAGAATTTCTCTATTCGCTTCGGTTGACTAGAAATGAGTATAACTTTAATTTTGAATTCACAGCTAAATTCTTACACAAATTTCTTATCTTGTATTAATATGTTTAATGTGGGATTTAAGATATAAGAGAAAGAGAATAACATGAAACATATTAATACAAAATACAGGGAGCTTGAAAGAGATAAGAGAAACAAAATATCATGAAACATATTAATACAAAAGAAGTGATTGATGCAATAGTTCGCATTTCACTATCAACTATTTGTTTGAAATTCCCATTGGGGTTTCCACAAGAGGCAATATAGGACCATGGGAAAATCTAATTTGAACAACAAACTATAGTTATTGTATTTAAGTACATGTATAAATTCATGCATGAATGTTTATATAAAGGAACAAATATATAGAGTGTATCTAGCCATGAAGGGAGGGGAAAATTAAATGAATAAAACAAGAAAATATGAATATATAAAACAAACCTTGTTTACACTTAGAACTCTGGGTGCCTTTCTGGGACCAATTGTCGAATACATGGACTACATTTTTGCATGTTGATCTATCTTTGTATTGAGCGCAACATGATACAAATACAAAGCAGCATTTCGTATTGTTATATCAAAATACATGATTGAAATTAGAAAAGTATGGAATGGGGAAAACAAATTGCTGAATGGCTTACCGTAAGAACAACTGTAAAGATGTCGTAGACTGCGGAGGAGGACAACTATGGAGCTCTCCAAACTAGCACACAAGGGAGGTGCATAGCAGTTTCTTTGACAAGTCTGCTATGAAACAAACACCATAGTCTGTCATTTAACAAGGGAACCAAAACAATTGACATTCTTATATTAGAACAATGAATATTAGATGTACTTATTTGCATGGCATTCTCCAACAATGTGAGGATCTATCAATTGTAACATGAGGAAGCACCTACCATTTTTTTTCCATTGAGCAAGGCACGATGAGGAAACCATGAAGCCCATAAACTCCATGGTCGTTGTGGACATGCTCAAGCAAGCCATGACAAATATCATGGAATTTTATCATGTATCACAAAAAAGAAAATCAATGTAGACAAGACTATATATTTATGAAATGCAATATATAGGAACAGTGAAACGATGAAACGACAGAAAAAGAATTTTGTAGACAAACATTTGTAGCAATTTGAATCAAATAAAGCTAGTAGAAAATGTAACAACAAGACACTAAAATTTTTGGAATGAAATCATAGAGGAGAAATGTGAGAAGTCAACGTATATAGGCTATGAGAATAGAAAATGCAACATTGTTGGAGGATTTTAAACTTATTAGTCAAATGGAAGACAATTTTTTTGAGAATGCATCTACAACATGTGTGCATATATAGTTTGATATATTGGAATATTCTAAAGATGTTATTGACTTATATATTTTTTTTGTTTTCTAGTTATTGTTGGTTCCAATCTCTGTGCATCTTAGACAATTGAAGTTATTTGTATCTGCATATGTATTAATGTGTAAAAATTGTAAGTGTATGTTGAGACCACTGTATGTTATAATCACTTGGAAGAGATTTCTAGGTATGCCAATAAATAGTTGACATCATGAAATTTTAAAACACTTAAAAAAAGATGGGAAAATGAAATATACAAAAAAAGGTATTCATTTGAATGCCATATAGTAAAAGCATCGCACAAAAAAATCTTAGAGCAAGAAGTATATAGATTAATAGAATAGAATCATCAAAACATGGAATTGGCCTATAAAAGTTGTAGCCTCTAGTTATTTTTGCATAGTGTCTTTGTGCATCTTTGGCATTATACCCATTTTGCACAAATTATTACTTTGTATGTTTCTTAAATATTCAACTTAGAAAATGCTTGAGAAGGCGATGGCACATAGGCTAAGGTTGATGCAAGAATAATTATCTTGGAGCCTTTTTTGTAAGTTAGCCTATGGGGTGGAACTAGAAGCACTTGGTGAGGGCTGCAGTTGTTCCAGACGCATCTCTTCACTGCGACGATGAGCAATGTACTTGTTGGTGCCAAGCCTAGAGTATCTCTCCAATGAGAAAGGTGGATCAATACAAAGTATTTCAATTGATTTTACACATGAAATAGCTATAAAATTCAACCTTTTCCTCTCTTTGTTGCCTATGTTTATTGTTGTTCTATCCAATGTTAAGCCTTGTGCTTTATGTATTGTGATTCCCCATGCCATAGTGAGTTTAATTTGTGTTTGAATCCCCCAAATTATAGCTAGGATGGGGATGTCTCTCATATGTTTTGGGTCCCATGGTGGACCAATATAATTTTGAAAGTGGACATTAACATAGTTAAGTGGGTTTGGCGATTTAGAATGTGGATTGTACACAACACCTGTAACAACACCAAGGGGTCTATTGACTAGGCTAGTTTGAATCCACAAATTTGTTGTTAGCATCACTTGCTCACCAACACAAAGTAGCAATTTTGGTAGAAGCTGGTCATCATCTCCATGATTAGATGACTATTGTTGTGCCACTCGAGCAATGCTAATGGTTATGGGTAGATTTAATTGTTTGGTCATTTTTTTGTTGTGGAATACGACCAAGTCATTTGTTGCAAACAAATGTGTAGCAAAATCAAATTGTTCTCTTTCTATAGCCGACAGAATTTTATTTGTTTGTTTCATAAGCTCTTCCCAATCATCATGGAGAGCCTCAACATTTCTTATATGGAGAAGGATTTCCAAAAAACTTTCATTGTGAAGGGCTATCTCCTTTTTGGTGAACGATAGTGTCTAGGGTTATGGAGGTCATGAAAGTGTGCCACATGGTTGCAACTAATGAGCATGAAACATAAATAGGCATATCCATGACAGGTGGCAACTGGGCAAGATCACCAACAAGGATCATAGAAACACTACCAAATGGCTTTGTCTAGTTATCCGGGAATGTTTGGTGTAACCAACTATCTATTTTTAGTAGCAACTTTGGGACTAGAAAACTCATTTCATCAATCAAAATGTATTGAATATACTTAAATTGTTCTTGGAATAATGTCAATTGCTTCCCTTGCAAAGGATTCATATCCTTTATGGGAATCTGAAGTGTTGTATGGATTGTAGAGGCAATATGTTGTACGCAGCAACACCTATAGGAGCCAATGTGAGAAAGCAACTATTGGGTCCAACAAAAGAGGTGTTCATTTGTTGTCAAATACAATTTATTAGGAAGGATTTTCCAGTGCTAGCTGTCCCTTGAATGATCATGTGGAGAGGGGCTTTGGGTGAAGGCTACATGCGATGGGTTTGGCTTATTTGAAGGGCCAATTGTTGTTTTGTGAAAGTTGATGGGATAACATATTTACAGGCAAGAATTGAACCATAGATTTCTCACACTGTGCCTTTGGTGATGAGATGAACTGCAAACCAATATTATGGAGTTCTTCAGGAACATGGTTTGCATTCCATGGATGTTTCATATCAAAATTCTACCTACTTAATAGTTGAAGTTGATTTATACTAAAGTTAGTAGTAGCACCAAGCCGAGAGAAAAATTCCCATTCATATTCATCCATAGAAAGACAATGGTTCAAATCGTCAATATCACTATCATCCTATTCTTCAATTGTGGATGTAACTAGAAGTCTATTAACATGCCAAGGATCATAACCAACGGTTTCTAAAAGTTTCCAATTTTCTATTATCTTTTCTCTCAAAAGACCTATATCTATTTGTATGTTCTAGAAAGGTTTGTGTAACATAAGTTCAGTCCAACAAAATGTCTCAAATATCTATGTATCTTCAATAGGGGTAGTCTTGAATAATGGGTAAACAAGGACAACTGCAAGCTGGTGCCTTGGTTTCCATTTATCCTTTTTGCATTGTTGTGAGTGTGTATATAGGTGGACCAAGTAAATTAGGGATAAAGTAGATAACTCTGGAGGCCTTTGCATATAGCAGTGAATATAGGTTTTTGGCAGCTCTTCATTAGTATCATCTTTGTTTATACGAAACCATGTCTTTTTGCAAACATTCAAGCAAACATATCGTCAACTTGAAGTAAGAAGAGGCAATTTTTATAACATATGGCACATCTCCTATGTAGAGATGTCACGTTCCACAAGCATATTCATCATGAATTTTTGATATGCAACAAGTGCTCTACCCTCAAGTATATTTGTATTTGCAACTCTTTTCAACATATCTAGATATTTTTTTTATTTTTTCTCAAATTTAGCTACATATTTAGAAATATAATTCAAAAAAAAATTCCTAGAAACAATTGGCTGGAAGTCAACATTGGCACACCAAATTGCAAGCATAGTTGGGCTATGAATATTTAGGAAATCATCATTTCTTGCTGGTTTGTAGGATTTGTTAGACTCAACATTAGATGTCAATGTAGAGGTAAGCTATTGCTACCATGGTACTTTATACTGACATTGCAATTGCTCTCCTTTTCTTCTTAAACAAGTATATTCAAAGCATTTTGTGTGCCTTTGAATTTCATAATCTATGATTGGATCATTGGTTAGGATCTGGCTCATGGTAAGAAAGCATAGGTTTTCTTTAGAGCAATGATACATTCTAAACAATCTTTGTGCAAGGCAATGTGGATTCCATGCTGAAACGTATCTATCAAAAAAATTCCTTGCTATGGTAACATCATGATCATTGGACCAATCAAGACTATCCATGTCAGGATCTTCTAGAATCCATAGGAAACCATGCATATGTGGAGAGCCATGATGTTACCATTCATATCTATACCAATAATCTTTTGCATGCAAAAGCTTTTCGATCACCTCCTCATGGAAAATTGGGAATCTATGATGCAAATATAAAGATGTTATATGTGGATTCTGAACAACACTATCTATTAGCATTTTTGTTGAAGGATCCATTGAGAAATGAGCTGTAGAAGAGAATAAATTCTATAGGTCAGCCCATTTTGTGTCTACACAACTCAAAGTGAAAAAAAGGTTGGGTGTGCCAAGTTGTTCGATCATGGCGGTTAGTTGGGCTCAGCAAGAGCGGGTCCCACGCAACGATGTACCAAATCGCATCAACTGCTCGACCAGTTGCCAGTTGAGAATTGCTTGAAGTTGTTGCCACAAAATAGTCAACTACTTGGGGATTCTATCCTTGAGGTTTTCTCTAACAAAAACAGAGATAGTTTGTTGGCTGCGATGTCTCATAATCAAGTTGTAGAGAAAATATCTAAACCTAACATGTTTGCCAAATATGTGGTCAAAATATCTCATAAGGTGGAGGGAATATTCATGCAAGTGAATTTTAACATTTCTCAATTGAAGGGGAAGTGTTGCTCCAGTGGGGAACAATGTTGGAAAGGCCATTGAAAATAAACCTTTAGTGTTGTATTCATTAATAAGAGAAGAGCTAATTTCAGGCCATGATAAGATATTATGCTCTTTTTTTCAATTTGTAAGACATCTTTTATTGCTTGCAGCTCTTGTTTAGTATTTGGTAAGCAAGGAATAAATGATGAAAAGTTTGTAGAGCCATTTTCTTCTTGTCCAACATTAGTTGAGTTGGTTGATCGCATTAGGTCTTCATCTGAAACTTGGTCTATATTGTATGCAAGAAACTAGACATATCAACAACAACATTAGGTAACATATTAAGAGCCTCAACATCAATCTCAACATCATTGTATTATTTATCATATTGAATTTTTTATTTCAATGCATCTATGACATGATGTTTATTAACATAATAATCATAATTCCCTCCTTCAATGGTGGTCCTGTGAATGATTATGACCTCAAGGTCTTGCCGCCGACACGATAAAAGTTTTTCTATGCTCAAAATATCCTAAGGGAAGCTTATCATGTGACCACTATATTTAAATTGGCCTCCTCTAGAATGTGTAACCTATAAAATTGGAGCCACCCTAGCAATAAGCATCTCTTCAACCTATGCTAATTTTTTGAGTAACAATGGTTGTGGGCCTTGGTCCATGCCATTTGCAGAGTTGAACCAATGGGCACCTTTTTTAGAATAACACCTTACACATATTGGCTTCTAACCCTAACATTCGAGTGCACATCCCTATGTAGCTTTCCCTACATATCTGGTAAATAGAAAGGCTGGAAAGTGCATCTATACGATGTCAAAATTTCTTTACCACAACAAGATAGCTATCGTTGAATATTTCTTTGAGGTATTGTTCTTGTGTTTGTGCAACAGGGGAGTTCCTTTGAGATTCTATACAAGGATTGACATTTTCCATTTGAATTACATACTACAAGGGAGGAATGTTACCATTTTGGTGTGCAAATGTGGTTGTTGTGGTTATCCTCTACTATAATTATTTTTTGTGGTGCTTCATGCATATTTCCTCTCTATGCTCCCTATAGTAGAAATAGTTTCGTTGCTATTTTTTACCCTTTTTAAAATTAGGAATTGACTGGGCTATGCAACTTGAGTGTACCTGTATAGCCTACGAGTATACATACAAGCTCAAGTACATTAGGATATATAAATGTACATATATACCCATAGATATATTTAAAGTGGAAATTACACATAAAAATATAACAAAATATATGTGTCTATCCATCTGCATATGAATCAATATCTGTGAATGACTAGCAAAGGAATAACATAGTTTGAACATTAGGAAATATTAAATTGTAGTTCAATCTTGTCCCTTTTCTAAAAAATATATTTAGGGTTAGTCATTTTTTGGGCCTCCATTTATTATTTTAGTTATGCATATGCATCTTTCCTGTTGGACAGGTTAACATATGCGCAATTGTAGATTATGAACTTGGTGGATATAAAATTAGTTTCATGGCTAATATATACAATCTATACATATGCGCACATATATACATGTATACATATACATATTATGCATATACACCAACATACACATACATATGCATACATATATGTACATACATATACATACATATATGTACATACATATATATACATATACATAGGACTTGGCAACCTCAGTATAGGGAGGGTTGGACAGTAAGTCTTTGCTCATGCTAGGCTTAATGCATTCTACCATTGCTGCACAATGGGAGCAAGCAAAGTAAAGTAAATGTGAGCAGACGAAGTAAATGCAATCTTGAATGTTACAGTGTGGGAAACTATACTTTGATTAAGATGCATTGTCAAAAGAGTCATTCTGGCATTAATTTCATAGTAAATGGGTAAAATATGTTTCCTACATATCTAATCTATCATATTGTAGTATTTATTTTTTCATATACATAGACATACACATATGTGCATATACATACACATGCATATACATACACATATACATATACATATGCATACATGCATACACATACATAGATGTGTGCCATAGAAAAAATCACCCTTTGCTTGACATGGGATTAATTCATGATAAAATGGACTTAATGAGATCTTAATCTAGTGTTGTGAGGCAATTTATGTGTCCACACTAGGTCTTGGACCCTTGCAAATCAAATAACATGTGTTTATTGAAGTCTTGTGAAGGTGTTGTAAAGTGTTGTAAGATGCTTTCACACCTTTCTAGACTTAATTAACCTATTTCTCCCTAATTCAACATTATAAAATGTATTTAGTAACATTATCACATCAATCTAGAAGGTTCTTAGCTTAAACTTAATGATAAACTACTATTGTATTGTGTCTTGTAAATTCACATTGGTTTTTGTGCCTTTCTAGGCTACGTGGATCACATTTTAGTATTGAAGAGTGTATTTAATCACACTTTGACATTGAATTATGTGTCCCAAACCCTATTAGACATTTACATCATCAGCAATAGGCCCCTATTAAACCATATTGTGCATCCTGATGCTTTAATTGATCAAGTTCCTGACAAGGTTACAATTTAAACCTTATTTCCTTATCCCTTGGCCTCTTAGTTGTCATAATGGCTCCTGTGGGACCCATTCACCATGCATGGTGAATCAGTCCCATCTAGGTGAGACCCATTTTCCATGTGTAGTGAATGAGTCCTATCTAGCCCCATTTTGACCTTTGAGCAGGAAAAAGTGAAATTTAAAGTTTATTTTCACTACATGTTAGCCTATGATGAGGTATAATCAGGATACTAAGGCACAATTATCTATAATTAAGTGTTTCTATCATCATTTTACACCTAATAACTCATTTTTACATCTCTCATCATTGATTCATCATCTATCTTCTCACCCAAGTCAAGTAAGGTAGGGTTTCTTCATTAGAAGTCATCAAGTTAGCTTTCTAAAGCATTCAAGGGCTAAATCTTCATGTATTGCTATAGAATTTCAAGAAAAATCATCATGGCAAGGTAATATATTCAATTTTTGCATGTTTCATTCATTTCCTTCATCATTTTTGTTTAATTACCTAAAAGGGTTTTGACTTAGGCAAACCCCCATGCCCTAACATTCAACTTATCTCTCTTTTGTCTTGTCTATATGTAGATTTAGGTCCGTTGGAAGCTTAAAAATCATTGAAGATCAAGTTGTAAATTCATTCAAGTCATCTCTTCATCATTCAAGTCAAAATATCAACAAAAGTTACTTTTAGACCCAAATACGACATTTTCGGAAGCAGACACCTGTAGGAAGTCAAAGTGCAGATTGGAAGCTCCAAAATCTACTCTTTAATATTTAGAAATTCAAAAGTGGAATAATTTTCCATGGGTGGAAAATGAGTCCCATTTCTAGGTCAGTTTTATATTTTCTGCATTTTCTGACACCCATTTGACAAAAATAGGTTTCGACATAGTTGACTAGAATTGGGACTGATTCACCCAAAATGGCGAATGAGTCCCTCCAAGCCTAAAAAACAACATCATCAGCATTATAGAATCAATTTCCAATCCTCATAAGATTTCCAGGTGCACACTTTCAATATGATTCACTTCTATTGATTTTCCTATTCATTTGTAGGTGATTTTGTAATACACAATGTGTTTTCAAACAATTTGTTTTCCTTTAGTTTCTATTCATTAGTCAATCAAACCCATTCATTTCTTGCATTCAAGCATTATATCTAGGAATATTAAATCCTTATTCTATCCATATTGCATTGACTTTGAATGTAACATAAGCATCTTTAGCCCATATTTCTCCTTCTGGGTGAAAAACCCTAGGAGAGGTAGAAAGCGAGTGCCAAAAATCTATGTTCCATTTTGGTGAAATTTATTTTTGAATACTTCTCTTTTATGATTTTGAGTCCTTCATCATCATAGATATAGCTTGCATTAGGATTTGCATGATTTATTTGCATGCTAGGTGTTAAATTTTGCATTCCTAAAAAGTGCATAATAGGTTGCATTTTTGTATCTTTAAGTATTGAAAAGTTCTAAAATTATACATTTTCCATTTAGGTCTACATCATAGCACTTAGAAAGCATCAAAATCAATCAATTTTTTTTGAAAATTATAAAAAAAAGGTCCATATTGGGACTCATTCGCCACCCTGGGCGAATCAGTCCCTTCTGACCCTTGAAACAACCCTTTATAGAACTGAAAACCCTATTTTTAGGCTTCTGTTTGGTGCCATTTCATACCTGTATCAATTGGCTACATTTTTGTATCATGCATTTCATCACATCTAGCCTAAAATAGCTCATTTCATGCATTGCTTAGTTGCACTTTTTCATTCACCACATTTCATTTTCAGATTGTTGCATTGTATAAACAAAAAATTAGCTTTCTAAAAAACTAAAAAATTGCATTTCCTTTTAAGTCATTGTATTGTACTTTATTTCATTTTTCATCATAGAATGTTTTCTTTCAAAATAAGTGGCTTTGATTTCATTAATAGTGGATTGTATAAGCACAACATTCCCTTTTATGAGCTCAATTTTGATTACAACAATGAAGACTTTAAGAAACATGATCAAAACCTTGATACAATCCTTAGTCTTACGTTACCCATTGGTGTGAATGGAAATGTCGAAAATCATAACACACATACTTGTTCTTCTCCCAATCACTCTCCTATTAGTGACGGAGGTATTTTGGTGAATGAAGTTACAAGCATTGTGAGTATTGATTGTCCATTTTCTTATTCCCCTTTGGATGATGTTAGCAAATTACAAGACAAAAAAATAGAAACATTCCTAAATACCACCTCACCTAATTCCCATAACCATGATTATCAAACTTCTCCATCTCCTAATATCCTTCCTCAATGTCAAGAGGATAGGTTGGTATTAGAAGACATCCCTATTAAGAGTCATCAGAATCTTGACACCCCTTTCCCTAATGCTCCTTCCCTTTCGGATGATCTATTTGAAAACTATAGTGATCCTTCTCTTGATGCCTCCTCCACTTGTGATGAAGCTACTTTACAAACCTCAAATTTGGATGAACATGTTACAAGATCTCCTTGTAGGGTAGATAATATGGAACAAGAGAATGAGACATTACAAACACTAGATGATTGCATAAAGTCTTCCCCTAATCAAACACATTCAACGATTAATAACTCCCTTGGCCGTGACGAAGTTATTTTGGATGAACCAAACCCTAATTTTCCCAAGCATGTGGTTTGTTGTTCTCCTAAGAAATATCCTTCTAGGGAGAATCTTATGACCCAAGACAAAGATAACATGCCCTTCAAAGACAATGAAACATCTCACTTGTTATGAGATGTTAACAATATTCAACCTCACTACACCCCTTATCCACCCTCACATAAAATTCATCCTTCCAATAAACCTCGCTACACACTTTACCCACCTTCACATCTGCTTCATCCTTCCAATAAACCTTACTACACCCTCCACCCACCTCAAACTAATGTATCATAGCAATCAAGTTACAAAACCATTGCTCATACATATAATACTAGAAACAATCTGCAACTGCCACAACCAACCCCACCCTCTTTACCTTTACCCAATTCTCCTAGTGCTCCTGATTACCTCTGACAAACCAAGGAGTATGATCTTGTTGAACAATTAAAGAATACTCCTGAAAAGATTTCCCTTTGGGATTTACTTCAAAACTCACCAAATTACAACCATATTCTTCAAACAACCTTAAAAAAATTTGAAGCTCCTCATGGTACAAATCTAAATGATGTAGCAACTCTTATACACAAAAAAGAATCTTGAAATTACCTTTCATCAAAATGAGCTCCCTCCTTTGGAGTTGTGTAATCAACATGATGCCTTTATGATAATTGCTCGATTCAATCACACATGTATCAAAAACACTCTCATTAATAATGGTTCTACCTTTAATATGTGTAGTGTGAGTCTCCTTGATCGATTAGATGTTGACAGGTTACAAATAATACCTGATTCCACACTTATTTGAGGATTTGATAATTCAACAAAGAAACTACTCAGTGTAATCACTTTTCCTATTATGGTTGGGTGGTTACTTTAAAAACTCCTATTCATGTCATGCCTTCTGATCTTTCATACAATCTTCTTTTAGGATGACAATGGATTCATGAGATGAATGTAATCCCTTCAACCCTTCATCGTATAATGAAATATGTCTATAAGAATAACATTTATCAAGTAAGAGGATGACGTTCGGTGGGAAGCAACGGCAAGGTGCTATTTTGAAAATTTTAGATGAAGGAGACATGGACAATGATGACCCCGACATGGACAATGGTTGTCTTCAACAACTACTTTCTTGGGTTATGCTTTTGGAGGGGCTGGTTCTAGCATTTACACGAGTGGAATACTTTAGATTGGTCCCTGTGGGTGGGGCTAGTGGTGCTAATGGTGAGGGGAACTTTCTCTATGCTTGGCCTCCTACTCAGGTTGACTTTGGAGACATTTCTTCTTTGCCTACGGTAGTTGGAGATAGTTCTCTAACTTTTGCGCTGTTGGATGCCTTCTTTGTGTCTCCCCTGTCAGTGCTCTTCTGTGGTGCTATAGGTGGGGACTCTGTTGATTCCCTAGGTGGGGTTTCTCCCTAGGTGGGGTTTCATAGCTGTTGGTGCTGCTGTGGATTTTGATGGATGTTGGAGGTAAAATATGTTTCCCTTTTTGTTTTTTGGTGTTGGGTGGTTGCCCCTTCCGCTTTACTGCTCCTTGTAGCATGTGTGGTGTTGCTTGGGCCTCCTTGAAGTTTTTGGGTTGAAGAAGGGGCTTATTTTTGGTTCTACTCGATTTAGTAGGATGGCTTGGGGGCTTTATTTGTTGGCCCTTTCTTCTTCTCACTTCTTCTGGGGTGTTTGTTGCTTCCATGCATTCACTATGTGGTGGCTTGTGGGCATGGTTGTGGCTTCCTTTTGGATGGGAGTGTGGATTTTCTTGGGCTTCCTTAGAGTTTCTAGGTTGAAGAAGGGGCTTATTTTTGGTTCTGCTCAGTGTAGTAGGATGGCTTGGGGGATTTATTTGTTGGCCCTTCTTCTCATTTTTCCTGGGGTGTTCTTTGCATCTATGCTTTCTCTAATTGGTGGCTCTCCTTTAGGGGTTATTCCAACATGATTGTGGCTTCCAAAGGGCATGTGGATTTCATTTCCTATTATCCTAGCTTGGAGACTATTTTGGGATGTTGGCTCATTTGGTGGAGTGGTTATGGCACTCAACTTTGGATGTTTTCTTCCCTGTGCTCTGCTAGGTTTTGTGTGGACCTACGTTGGCATTACCAGGAGTTTTTCATGATGAAAGCAGGTGTCTTTCTTTATCCCTTGTTCATGGTTTTCCCCCTATGTGCCTTGTTCTTTGTTGGTGGTTGGGGGTTGATGCTTTGGATGGACCATGCTATGAGTATGCAGTTGGTACTGGATCAACTTTGTTATGTGCTAAAGGTTTTGAGGGTTGGGTGGTTTTTAGAGATAGTTTTGAAGACCCAACTATTATTGATGTTGTTGATTTCTTTGGTTCTTCTTCTCGCTGTAGTCCCTTCCTTCTTACTGAATATTAGGTCTTCTTTTGAGGTGAAGACCTCTCCTTTGGAGGTGGAGTCCTCTCCCTCTTGGGTTGAGGTGTGTTTTGTGGTTGAAGGTCTCTTCTTTCTTTACCCATTGAGGGGATTCCCATTTATTTTGAGGTGGAATGGTGGTTTGCAGGAGTGCTATGACTATGGTGGGTGGATGAGCTGGATTTTCTCTCCTATAGAGGTGGAGAGTGCAATTGCATTTTATGGAAAATGTTTGGAGCCTCGCGTTCTTGTGATGATATCTCCTATAGAGGGGGAGAGGGTTCGTTGATGGGAAAGGTTTTGTCTACTTTTGGGGCTCTACTTCTACAAACCTTTGACTTACTTGTCTCTTCCAATGGTTTGGAGAGACCAATCTGCTTGAGTTATTAGCTGGCCATGGCCTGGTTGTTCCAGGATTCTCTCTTGGGTTTATGGTCCCTACCAAAATCTAGTTGTTTTGGGTTGTTGGTCCCGTCAAAACCAATGGGTTCTAGATCCATGATGTAAGATCTTTGTTTTGTGGTGGGCAGTTGGTTTTGGCTACTAGTTTGTCTTTGTTTTGCTGCAGGGCTTTATTAACTTCTCTTTAGGTAGCTTGACCATCCTTGTTTGGGTTTTAGGTCCCTTCAAAACCTGATGGTTTTGGGTTCATTCAAAACCTAATGTATATTGTTTTAGGTCCATTCAAAAGGTGTTTTTCTCCTTATGCAAAATATTTATCAAGTTGAAGCAGATCTCAAGCCTGAAAGTTGCTTGTAGCTTGAAAAAGGAGCTACAAATCCTCTCGAAACATTGATTCCCACATCCATCATAGAAATTGAACATAGTTTGATGATAAATGGCCATCTAAATTATTTGCTGACGATTGGGGATCCTTAGACTTCACAACATCAGTTATGGGTGAATACATAGTCACACAAAAGAAGATGCAACACAAGAACAACCAACCATCATGACAATGCAAAATTCGTATAACCTTTTGAAAGCATCCACCTCAACCTCTTTAGACAATGCCACAAACTCCACAATAACCCTTGACGAACTCAATAACGAACAACCACTCGATTCCAAAGCAATGAAGAAGCTTTATGGAAAAGGTTATGAACTCATTAAACAATAAGGATATAGTGGAAAAGGATGTGGTGCTCATGAACAAGGCATCCACAACCCTATAGAGCTTAACACACAACAAAAAACTCATGGTCTTGGATATTTTCATGTCATCGAGATCGCCAAATCCTCACTCAACATCAACAACCCCACATAACACACTTCTAAATCATCCTTAACAAGTAATGGTCTTGAACATCATCCTTCATCAAACATGCCACACATAATTACACCTTCGCTTAATGTCAATTTCATCTCGCAAAATGTTCATGATTCGACTTCGTTAGATTTTATACCTTCCTCTAATGGGAAGAATAAAATCTCACAATTTAGAGACACTTGTGTAAGTATGACATCTACTACTAAGCAAGATGTATCTTTGAAACAAAACACACGACCTCCTTCTCCCATTGATCAAGAGGGTATCTTGTCAAGACTCCTTCAAGATCACTTGATCACCCTCCCTCGAAGAACTCGAAAGAAAAGTTATGAAAAAACCTCATTTTGCACCTATCATAGAGTTCATGGACATTACACTAATGAATGCAAAGCTTTGAGTCATAAAATCCAACATTATTTTTAAGTATGGTATGCTTCCCTATGTGGGGGCACCTAATTCTCTAATTGCCATTGATTCTCACTCTAGCTTGCATTTAATCAACAATTTTGGCTCACCTTTGTCCTGCACTAAGTGGGGGGAAAAGCGTTAGACAACCTTATCCCTTGTATGTCACTTGTCATTATCCCTTTCAACTACTTGTTAAATTTTCATGAACATATAAGAGCAAGCTTGAGATGTGAACGACATGTATTAGGATTGACACACATGTGACATACAACCTTTCTTTGATTTTCATTTTCCTTGACATGATGTAGCCTAACTTCACAACATATGACTTTGTATAGGGCTTTCCATGTTGGCTCTCATGTCTTGTTTTCTTTTTGCATTTTCTTTTCTTCTCTAATTTAAAGTCATTGCTCATAGAACGATGTGTAGAATTTACTTTAAAGTGGGGGGCATACATTGTACCATAATTCACTTGCATTCTTGGTTCCTAGTGTAGACTTTCCATTTTTACGATGCATTTGTTACTTTGTAGATGGAATTGGGTGTGATTTATTTCATAAGTGTGATCTATCTTAGCATATTGCATTCCTCTTGGTGGTTTGATGTGACGCACTGCATCCCCTAAGTTGTGAATATACTATTCTTTGATTGGTCCTCTCTTGGAGACATTAGACACAATGTTCCCTAAGTGATTGACCTTACATAAACTTAACAAGACTCCTTTGAACATCTTTTACATTTTTCGCATAACACAGCTTGTATGAATGTGGTACTTTGTCTTTTTGTTCATGAGCATTTTTCTTTATGGTGCCTTGTTAAAGTTATCAACATGTATTAATTTAAGATGGTTGAGTGGGAAGCCCACCTAGCAGCATGACTTTTCCCCATAGCCACCTTTATGTTTGTGAGTGCATACCAACTAGCATATGTATCTTAACTTTTTGGGCTTTCTCACAACTAGTTCTGTGGCCCCAGAATGAGTACATCTTTCTTTCTTTCTCATTATTTCCATTGCATTATTTTGTATCTTGCGGGCTTGACTTAGGATCTTGGATCCTAGGGGCTTGGCCACCTCCTTTGATCTTTTTCATTCTTTGTCATCTACATCTTTACACTTGGATCTCTCTTGAATGTCTACTTTAGTGTGAGTTTGAAGCAGATTCACCCTCTCACTAAAGTGGGGGCTAAATGTGCCATAGAAAAAAGGACCTTTTGCTTGGAATGGAATTAATTCATTATAAAATGGACTTAATAAGGTCTTAATCTAGTGTTGTGAGGCATTTTATGTGTCCAAACTTGGTCTTGGACCCTTGCAAATCAAATAACATGTGTTTATTGAGGTCGTGTGAAGGTGTTGTAAGATGCTTTCACACCTTTCTAGACTTAAATAACCTATTTCTCCCTAATTCAATTTTATAAAATTTATTTAGTAACATTATCACATCAATCTAGAAGGTTCTTAACTTAAACTTAATGATAAACTAGTTTTGCAATGTGTCTTGTACATTCACATTAGTTTTTGTTCCTTTCAAGGCTATGTGGACCACATTTTAGTGTTGTAAAGTGTATTTAATAACACTTTCACATTGAATTATGTGTCCCAAGCCATATTTTAGATTTACATCATCACCAATAGGCCCCTATTAAACCATATTGTGCATCTGAAGGCTTTAATTGATCAAATTCCTGACAAGGTTGCAATTTAAACCTTATTTCCTTATCCCTTGGCCTCTTAGTTGTCAGAATGGCTCTTGTGGGACCCATTCACCATGCATGGTGAATCAATCCCATCTAGGTGGAATCCATTCACCATGTGTGGCGAATGAGTCCTATCTGGCCCATTTTGACCTTTGAGTGGGAAAAAGTGAAATTTAAATATTATTTTCACATGTTAGCCTGTGATGAGGTATAACTAGGATATTAAGGCACAATTGTCTATAAATAAGTATTTTTATCCTAATTTTACACCTAACAACTCATTTTTACATCTCTCATCATTCATTCATCATTTATCTTCTTATCCAAGTCAAGCAAGCTAGGGTTCCTTCATTATAAGTCATCAAGTTAGCTTTCTAAAGTATTCAAGGGTTGAATCTTCATGTATTTCTATAGACTTTCAAGCAAATCATTATATCAAGGTAATATATTCAATTTTTGCATGTTTCATTTATTTCTTTCATCATTTTGGTTTAATTACTTAAAAGGGGTTTGACTTAGGCAAACCACCATGCCTTAACATTCAACATATCCCTCTTTTTTTTTTGTATGCAAATTTAGGTCCTTTGGAAGCTTACAAATCATTGAAGATAATTTTTTAAAGTAATTCAAGTCATCTCTTCATCATTCAAGTCAAATATCAACAAAAAGTCACTTTCAAACCCAAATACGACATTTTTAGAAGTGGAAACCTATAGGAAGTCAAAGCGTAGATCGAAAGCTCCGAAATCCACTCTTGAATATTTAGAAACTCAAAAGTGGACTCATTCAACATGGGTGGAGAATGAGTCCCATTTATAGGTTAGTTTTGTGTTTTCTGCATTTTTTGAAACCCTTTTGATAGAAACAGGTTCCAACACAGTTTACCAGAACTGGGACTGATTCGCCCAGAATGGCGAATGAGTCCCTCCAGGCCTAAAAAATAGCATCATCAACATTCCAACATTAATTTCTTGTCTTCATCAAAGTTCCAAGTGCACACTTTCAATTTGATTCACTTCTATTGCATTTTCCTATTCATTTGTAGGTGATTTTGTAATACACAATGTGTTTTCAAATAATTTGTTTTCTTTTAGTTTATATTCATTAGTAAATCTATCTTATTCATTTCTTGCATTCAAGAATTATATCTAGGCATATTGCATCCGTATTCTATCCATATTGCATTGAATTTGAATGTAACATAAGCATCTTTGGCCCATCTTTCTCCTTCTAGGTGAAAAACCCTAGGAGAGCTAGAAAGCAAGCGAGTGCCAAAAATCTATGTTCCAACATGTAAATATACAAGAATATACATACATATACATATACATATATACATATATACATACATATACATATATATATGTATATAGACATATATACACATATACATGTACATATACATATACATATAGAATATTGATTGTTGCAGTGTTAGAAACTATACTTTGAGTAGGTTTCATTGTCAAAAGAGTCATTGTACCATTGATTTCATAGAAAATGCGCAAAATTTGTTGTCCTCATATCTGATCTATCATATTATAGTATTTTCTTTTGCATGTGCATAGACATACACATATGCATATACACATGCATATACATACACATGCATATACATACACATATACATATACATATGCACACATGCATACATATACATATACATATACATATACATATATACATACATATACATATATATATATAAATAGACATATATACACATATACATACATATGCATATACATACACATATACATATACATATGTATACATACATAGACATATATATACATACATATACATACATATATAGATATACATGAAAGCCATCCTTTTATATGCTAGAAAATAGGAATGCATATCTAGTTCCACATCTATATGCTTTTTCAAGATGACCCATGTACACATACACCTAGAAGCGAAGAGAACTGGAAACAATAACGCCAAATTTGCAACAAGTATAACATAAAGTGAGATCATACTTGTACAGAATTAGGATTTGAAGGCTGGGGGGTCACGCCCTTAGAGCTAGACTATATAGGGTCACCAATGGGCGTTACCAAAAAATCAATATTAGGGGGCTTTACGAACACATCCACAAAGCCCACTTCCATAGACATAGTTCTACAAGCTTATTTGCAACAAAAAAATATTGCAATTTGAGTTCACTAATTGATAGCTCTATTTCACAATTTTTAAAAAATATTAGCATACTGCAACACCCAAATGGTAATTGGTAGACAACTTAGAAATATCAATTTATAACCATTCCAATTTTGATACTATTGAAACAACACGTGATACAACAACAAGATTAGAAATCCACTTTTAATGCTATGCAAACACTAGGGGATACATCAACAAGAATAAAAATAATAAATACAAATTGATATACCCCCAAATGTATCTCTCTATGTTTGGGGCTGCTTATATGTCTGTGCATGCAGACTTTTATTATTTCTCTATATGTGTATTTATGCAGATTTCAAATGTTACTATGTTATGGAAAGAATCATATAGTGCAATAATCCATCCAAAATGTGTATAACATCACACATGCCTAATTGAAGATTGGGCCTACATTGCTTCGTATTCAATATTATGGACAAAACATTTATGCAAAACACCAATGAAAAATGACTTACAGATTCCATAGGACAATAGTTTGGGAAACCTCTATTTTGTTATACAAGAGACCCAAGGAAGAAGATTCTTACAATATTGTAATTTTAAAGCAACACCGCTATGGCTCTTTTGACAATGCAACTTAACCAATATATTTTCCTCCCTTAATAACAAAAAAAACATCAATTACTCAAGAATCAAACATATGTTGTTCTTGAGTCTTTTCCTAATAGTTATTTTATGATTTTCCTATCTGTCTATAATATTTAATGCCAAATAACGGAGCTTGAATGTAGAATATATGCATGTATATATGTGTAGAAATAATCAAGTACATATATGCATTGAAGTTCCCCTTTATCAACACATTTATAAACACATACATATAAGCAGATATATCTATCCATATGTACATATGTATATATGTATTTATATACATAGTACTATATCTAAATACTTGTGTATAGTATATTTATTTATCACCATCTAACTCCTGAGCTTGGAATTTATAAAGACAATAAACATCCAAATTGTTTTTCCCCTCAATTAACCAACTGGGAAGGCTACATATTTAAACCTTTTTGGTTGCTTATACCATATTTTCTATTCCAAAGTTTGGCATTAGTATACACAACTAAAGGGTTGAATTTGAAGCCTTCTTAGCCAGTCAGCTAAGGGAAAATCTAGTCTTGATGCTTACTTGCATTTTGAAATGACCCACAGGGGGCTTGCTTTGTACAAATGGATATATATGTCAGCGTACATGTATATTTTTAAATGCGGAATAAAAAAATTCAATATATATATATATACCAATTGTAATGCAATGTCATAGTAGGAACTAAATGCAATATTCAATGTTGCAGTAGGGAAAAGTTCACTACAAAACATCCAAGAAAATATATTGATTCAGTTACATTCTCAAAAGAGCCATTTTGGCATTATGAATATGTTACACATGCACGATTAAATGTTGGCTTCCCAACAAATAGGAACTTCAAACAAATAGCATATTAGCTAAAGATATAAAGTTCAAAAGATAAAAGAATTATTATAAAAAAACTTAAAATCCACCAAAGTATTTTTTCCTCCATGCCTATACAAAAAGCTTTTCAACTTCCAAATCAAAAATGTAAACCCAGCTCTTTATGATGTTACTTATTTTCTTTAGCCTATGACAATAATTGTATGGTGCAACAATCTTCGCAAAATGTGTATAACGTCACATGCTTAATTGTAGTTTGACAAATGCAACTATCACTATTTTTTGTAGTTAAAGCTACAAGCCCATTCAACCAACTGTTACATACATTACTTGTGTTTGAATATGTTTTATGATATTGTTTCCCCCTATTTTAAAGCTCTATTTAATGTTCAGTTTCAATATTCTCTCATTTTCTGTGTTTCTTGAGTCTTTTCCTAATAGTATAGAAAATTAATATTAATATTGTTAGTGATAATATAATTATATTTTTCTAGTGAAAATTTAATTAATATTTCAATTGTATTATGATTTTATTCAAATAAATTTACATATTATTATTATTATTATTTAATTATTACCGCCTGGCATTACTCTAGGGATGTCAAAGATTAAGTCAACAAACAATTAGGAAACTAATAAAATTTTGGTTCTATAATTGAACATATTTCTAAGAATGGACATGCACTATTGCATTATCATATAAAATCTAAGTTTCTCCATGAAGTTGGATTCTTATATTAAATCTAGTTTAAAGATGTGTCTTGGCCAAACATTTTTAAGCTACACAAACAAGGATATGTTATAAAGTGGTTATATTAAACTCTTGAAGACCCCAAAAATAATGAACAAACTGTGATTCTTATGAGTCAAGAAATTATGAAGGTGTTGATTTGTGAATGTGCTAGTCCATGAATGTGTTGATTCATGAATGCATTAATTTATTTATTCATTGAAAAGTAGGATAGACACATTGAAATAGAAACCTACATGAAATAGAAAACATACATTAACATTTCTTTTGTAAGAGAAATGTGTATACAAAATTAATATTAATATTGTTTGTAATTATATACTTATATTTTTCTAGTCGGAATTTAATTAATATTTTCATTGTAATACATTTTTATTCTAATATCTATTCATATAATTTTTAAATTTTTTTTAATTATTATTTTCATTACTATCTACTTTTAACTAGATTTTTTTACCTAAAGGAGGTTCAAGGATTATGTCGATAGAAAACTATATGTATGTTATTTTTTAGAGAGTATGTGATTATGCATGGATGCATTGCAAATTATAGTTGTAGGTGGTCGAATTAAACAATTAATAATAACTCTCCAAATAATGAAATGAAATAAACTTAGACAAATCTAGATTTTTCCCTTATAGAAATAAAGTATTATTTTATTATGGAATATTTGCACACAAATTTAAAACATAAAGCAATATAAATGAAAAAAAATTACTAGATCAAATTGATAAAAAAAACACTGCAAATGGAAATAGAATGTTCCCATATAGTTGTCAAATCAATATTTATCTAGCTTTTATGTGATAAGTGACATTTTGGAGACTTTTACCTAATATTTTGGAGTCTTTTACCATTAAATGATAGTTGATTTACCATTAAAAAATAGTTGAAACTTGTTTTCTGATGAATCGACAGTGGTTTGCAAGTGTGCTACTTGTTTAGGGCTCAAATCTCACATTATATGTAGCCTATCAACTAAATATATATTGATTTTGCATTAAGTTTATTATATTTTCTAATATGTTGAATCCCCTCTTTATGCTTTTTGAGATCTTATAAGTGATAATTTCAATATGTACGTAATTTCCAATGAGTCACAAAGAAAACAAATGATGATGTAATCTTGATATGAAGAAGAATTAGTTCCTTTGTATTGTAAATCAAAGAATAAAGTGTGAAACCAATCATTGTAGTGTACACAAGACTATAGGTATAAAAAATATCTTATTTTTAATAATAATTACAAACATGCCTCACAATTATGAATGTGAGTATACACAAGAAAATATTAAGTCAATTCTACTAATCAAATGATCTAAACTTTAGTAGATAAAACAGTCTCAACATTGAATCAATTAATAAACAATGATATAATTGGCTTATGAACCCCATTTATAATTATATTAAGTATAATTAGGCCATTAATCCAATTGTGTACTTATACTATGTAGATCAAAAGTATAGTATACAAATGATGTTTCCATCTCAAATCTGTAAGCTACTCCCTTATAGTGTCATCAAAACTCGTAAATTACATAATTTATTTATTAAATTAGTATAAAATTTAACCATTCAAAATTTTTAGAAAATAATTTCATAATTTAGTTACCATTTATAGTTTTCATTGCATCAATTATTGTTGGTATTTGGTTTAGAACAATAGAAAATGGTCGCATATGTTGTTTAGTGTTTTGTTGATAATCTAAAGCTGCAATGGCATGCACATTAAATAAATCAACATAGATAAAGAGGTAAATGCAAAAATACAATATGTAGTTAATTTAAACAATATTAACATTGTTACTTACCTAGAACGGCTTGTTGAAATGTCTAGGAAGGGATAACACTAAGATTTGATGGTTGACTTCCAAAAGTTGAATCTAGTATTTATTTTATTGTATGTACAAAAGTGGTTAAAAGTAGGAACAAAGAATATTTTATTTAATGAATGAACACATTTAATAGTTAGAAAATTAACATTTATAATTTTTATGCCATATGTTTCTATTTGCTTTAGGTCAATAGAAAAGGACAATCGAGGTTGTCGAGTATTCTCTTCATCACCTTCAACTATATTTTGTTCTGTGGTTTTTTTATCATATGAAGTTGCAATGGCATGTGCATTAAATAAATCAACATATATAAAGAGGTAAGTGTAAATATATATAATATGTAGTTAACATAAATAATATTAACATTCTTAATTACCTAAAATGGCTTGTTGAAATGTTTGGGTAGGGATAACACTGAGATTTGATGGTTGACTTCCAAAAGTTGAATCTTCTATTTATTTTATTGTATACAAAAGTGGTTAAAAGTAGGAACAAAGTAAAATTGTATTTAATGAATTAAAACATTTAATACTTAGAAAATTACCATCTATAATTTTTATTTCACCCGTTGTTGTTTAGTTTGGGTCAATAGAGAAGGGAAATCAGTGTTGTTGAGTATTCTTTTTGTCACCTATAACTATATGTTATTTAGTGATTTGTTGATCATTTGAAGTTACAATGACATGTGCATTAAAAAAACCAACATAGATAAATAGGTAAGTGTACAAATATAATATGTAGTTAATCTAAATAATATTAACATTCTTAATTACCTAAAATGGCTTGTTGAGTTGTCTAGGCAGGGATAACATTGTGATTTGATGGTTGACTTCCACAAGTTGAATATGCTTATTTATTTTATTGTATACAAAAGTGGTTAAAAGTAGGACAAAGCAATATTCTATTTAATGAATGAACACATTTAATAGTTAGAAAATTACCTTCTATGATTTGTATGTCATCTATTTTTGTTTTGTTTAGGTCAATAGAGAAAGGAAAAAGATGTTTTTGAGTATTTTCATCATGACCCCAACTATAATGACATATTATTAACATGTGAAATAAGAAGAAGAGTTATTACTATGTAAAATATGTAAATAATTTTGAATAAATGTACTTACTATGTTGTCTAATTATAACCCTTTCTTCTTCTATTTCTATGCTTGAATACTTGAAGAGGTTTTTATATTTTGCTTTCTACCACTTGTACTTGGGAACTGAAATTCTTCATGCTCATCAACCCTTTCATTAAATTCTTTATGAATGGCATTAGCTCTTTGATGAATGGAATGGCGTTTGCACATTTTGCTTGGACTAAATCATGGTGATATTTGTTTTATAGGAATTTTCTCTAAGGTAGGGACCAGTGAAAATTTTGAAGAGGAAGTAATAGATGCATAGAGATCTTTTTTAAATCTCTCAACACATTGACTAAAAATAAGTTTTTCATCTACTTTGCTTGGAAAAATTTGGAGTAGTGAATTTAAATAGTCAATGGAATTGTGGAAGTTATCAGTGGAAGAATTTGAGGATTTCCATCCATCTATAATACAAATAATAATGATAATATATTAAAAAAACCCATAATATTCCATTAATAGAATGGTTATAATAAAGCTTTCCAATTGTTTGGTCTTCATCAGTGACAACCCCAATCACATCTTATTTTTTTGATTGAATACAACCATATTTAATTAGAATAATAATTAACTTAATTTAAGAACCATAAAAATTAATTATGTCATAGAAAAAAGTACCCTTTGCTTGACATGAGATTAATTGGACTTAATGAGTTCTTGATTTAGGTGTTGTGAGGCATTTTATGCATCCAGACTAGGTCTTTGACCTTTGCAAACTAAATAAAATGCTTTTAACAACATCTTGTGAAGGTGTTGTGAAGTGGTGTAAGACATTTCTACATTCTTCTAGACTCTATTCATTACAATTCACCTAAAAATCACCTTTTCGTCACTAAACAAGCCCTATTTTAAAGGGTTGTAAAGTCTTGTAACAAACTTTCACACTTTTCTAGGCATTTTTTCACTATTTATCCCTTTTCTCATACTTTATTTGGTCCCTTTATGCCCTCATAATTTGTAATTAAGTGTATTTTTGAATATTATCCTGACAAGCAACATTAAATACAACATATTTCCCAACACACATTTTTAGGTCCTAGGTGGGAGCCATTCACCATGGGTGGCAAATGAGGATCCCCCTTGACCCCAAATTAAAACTATTTCAAGTTTCCTTTCAAGATTTTATTCAAAAACACTTGATGTCGGCCAACGATGAGGTATGATTGGGTTACTAAGGCACAAGTGTTTATAAATATGTTTTTTTCTCCTCATTTTGACATCTCTTATCTCCCCCATTCAATTTCATTACTATTTTTCATTATTCTTCTATTTCAAGTCAAGCAAATTAGGGATTTCACATTGCAAGTCATTAATTAAGCTTCCTAAGACATCCAAGGGAAGATTCTACATGTTATGTTGCAAAATTTCAAGATAATTCATCATGGCAAGGTAATCTACTCCATTTTTTCATGCTTCATTATATCTTTTCATCATTTTGGTTTAATTACCTAAATAGGGTTTGACCAAGGCAAACCCCCATGCACTAACAATCAACATTTCTTCTTCTCTTCTAGTGTGTTTGCATACTTAGAACCCTTGGAAGCTTGTAAATCATTGAAGATAAAATTTCAAGGTTGCTAATGTCCTCTCTTCATTCAATAAGTCAAAATATCAACAAAATGTCATTTTTAGGCCCATAAATCAAAGTTTTAGAAGCAGACAGTTGTAGAAGTTTGAAGTGAAGGTATGAAACTCCAAAATCCACTCCTGAATATTCAGAAATTCAAAAGTAGACTCATTCACCATGGGTGCTGAATCAGTCCCACTTCTAGGTAAGTTTCATGTTTTTTGCATTTCCTGACACCATTATGACAAAAACAGATTCTCGACTCTATTTACCAGAAATGAGACTAATTCACCCAGGATGGCGAATGAGTCCCTCCAAGCTTGAAAAACTTCATCAACAACATTTCAAAAGAAATTTTTAGTCTTCTTCAACACTTTAGGTTCACATCTTTAGTTTTATTAAGTTTTGTTACAATTTATATTCACTTCAGTCTTGTTCATGCAATATACAATGTGTTTTCAAACAAGTTATTTTTCTTAGTTTCTATTCATTAGTCAACCAGTCTTATTAGTTTCTTGCATTCAAACATTACATCTAGGAATATTACATCCATATTCCATCCAATCACATTAACTTTTGAATGTGAGCATAAGCTTTTTTAACCCTAGTCCTTCCCTTTTAGGTGAAAAATCGTAGAAGGGTAAGTGTCCAATAGGGTTCCAAAAATTAGTGTTCCATTCATAAAAAAATTATTACAAAGATTCAATCAATATTACCTGTGGTATTTTTTCCATGACTAAAAGTCTCTTTGGCATCATCAACCAATGGAGTAAGACCATATGTAATTCAATATGCTTACTTTAGTTACTTTTTAGAAAAAAATATATTAATCAATTAAAATATAATATTTTAATTTTAAAAGACACTTACCAACAACTTGATCATGCTCAATTGTTATTTTTCTCTTTATGAGATCTAAAATCTTCAATTCATGCTTGCATGTGTTTCCCTATATTGCCAACTAACAATCACACACATGCAAATTTTTGTCTTGCTTTTCTGACATATACCATTTCATTGGAACATATTGAATTCATATCTTGTATGAGTTAAGGAGAAAATAACATGAATAACAATCTATATCTGGTATGTTTTTTGACCTCTTTGATGCAGTTATGTAATATCTTTCTTTATTGAAGTTAGTTAAAAACCCAAATAATTGTAAATTCCTTTTATTTTTATAAAATAGCTCTACCCTATGAAGATGTGTATGGATAAGCCAATCCATTCTCCTTGTGAATTTATTAGCATGATCACTTAGATAATGAATCTTGATGTGGAAATAGTAAGATTCTATCAAAGCATTGGTATCTTGATTTGCATGAGAGAAGTTTTGAAATTTTTTGCCCACATTGCTATACAAAAAAACATAATGAGGTCTTAGTTGTGTCATAGAAAAAAGGACCCTTTTCTTGACATGGGATTAATTCATGATAAATTGGGATTAATGAGGCCTTAATATAGTGTTTTGAGGCATTTTATGCATCCACACTAGGCCTTAGACCCTTGCAAATCGAATAACATGCTTTTAACAATGTCTTGTAAAGGTGTTGTAAAGTCTTGTAAGATACTGTCATGCTTTTCTAGACTTAATGAACCTATTTATCCTAATTAAATGTTTTTAATAACATTATCACACCAATTTAGAAGGCTTGTAACTTAAACTTAATGTTAAACTAGTGTTGTAATGTGTTGTGCACATTCACATTGGTTCTTGTGCCTTCCTAGGATATGTGGACCTCATTTTAGTGTTGTAAAGTGTATTTAATCACACTTTCACATTAAATCTTGTGTCCTAATCCATAATTAATCATTACACCATCACTAATAGGCCCCTATTAACCCATATTATGCATCTCAAGGCTTAAATTGATCAAATACCTGACATAGCCTTCATATAAACCCAATTTTCTTACTTCTCGATATTCTAGCTAGAAAAAATGGCCCATGTGGGACCCATTCACCATTAGTGGTGAATTATTCCCATCCAGGTGGGACACATTCGCCATTAGTGGTGAATGAGTCCTATTTTGAGCCATTTTTAGGGTTTGAGTGGGAAAAATTAGGTTTTAAGTTTAATTTTTCTCCATGTTGGCCTTGGGAATCCAATTAATGGGAAAATAAGGTGAATTTACTATAAATACAACCTTATAAACCGAAATTCATCATAACTTAACTTCATTCATCATGTGTCTTCCATCTCAAGTCAAGCAAGCTAGGGTTTTGTCATTCTAAGTCACCAAGGTAGCACTTTTCAAACATTCAAGGGTAGAATCTTCATGTTTTGCTGAACACATTCAAGTTCAGTCATCATAGAAAGGTAAAAACTACATTGTTTCATGCTTCATTACATGTTTTCATAATTTTGGTTTAATTACCTAAAAAGGGGTTTGACCAAGGCAAACCCTTTTGCCCTAACATTCACCATTTATTTCCCTTTCATTATGTGTTTGCAGATTTAGGTGCTTCAATGGATTGGATGTTAATGAAGATTATTTGAAAACTTTTTGAAGTCATCTCAACTTTTGGAAGGCCAAAACTTACACAAAAAATCATTTACACCTTCAAAAATTAGGGTTTCATTCTGGGACACCTGGATGTGTAGATTGAGCAGACCAAGAACTTCAGATTCTATTTTGAGTTTTGAGAAATTATAAAGTGGAATAATTCATCATTAGTGGTGAATGAGTCCCAATGTACATGTTTTCTAAAGATTTTTGGAGATTTAGACACCCATTTGGCTAAAACGGGCCCAATACAGTTTTCGAGAACTGGGACGGATTCACCCAGAATGGCGAATGAGTCCCACTAGGCCTAAATTTTAGCATCAAAAAGATTAAAAAAGTCATTTCTATTCCTCATCCATATCACAGGTCCAAACTTCCAATTTTATTCATTTTTGTTAAGTTTTGCATTCATTTTTAGTTCATTGTTGCATTACACAATGTGTTTTCCAACATTACATAATTCTTAGATTTTGCATATTTAGTCAACCAATATTATCAATTATTTTCACTTATATCATCTTATTTAGTCTTATTTACATCATACATTGCATAATTTGAATGAATCCTTTAGCATTTTTGGCCCTACCTCTCTCCTTTTAGGTGAAAAACCCTAGAAGAGCTAGAGAAGTGTAAGGAGCCAAAAATCTATGGTTGATTTTGGTGAACCTGCATTTCAAACATCTTATTTTATGATTTGGATTCCTTTTTCATGTTAATCTTAGCTTGCATTGAAGTTGCATTTGAGTTGCATTGGTTAATTTGCATCTAAGGTTTCAAAGTTTTGCAATACAAAAAAGTGTATTTAGCTTGCATTTTTTCATACGATTTCCTTAAAAATCTCTGAAATTTTGCATCTCCATGTTAGGTCTACATCTTCTAACATTAAACACTTCAAAAACACTTCAAAATTTCTAAAAATTTTGCCAATCAGTCCCTGTCTAGATTTTTGACTGTCTATTCCTACATCAGAAACCTCATTTTTGTGCTTCTTAAGCCTCCTAGTATCATATAGTATAAGTTTGGAAAGTTTATAGAACATTTTTTTATGCATTTAGCTCAAAAAAATCATTTTAGATTACTCATTCTTAAAATCACTTCATTTGCACATATCCTTACAACTAAAAATGATTCCATTTTTGTAATTTTGCATAACATTGATAAAATTGCTTTTCACTTTTACATATACAATATTTCTATTCATAAAAATTTGCATTAGTTTGGTAAAAGTACTTTTCATTCTTCCATATACAACATTTACATTTTTAAGGTGTTGCATACATTGGATAAGAGTGTTTTGTATATTTTCATATACCTTGTTCATATTGCTGAAACATTGCATGTTCTTTTCATTCTTATTCAAGCAATGCTAGTACCTTACATATGTAGACATGTTAAGAGACAATTCCTATCCCCTCCCTATGAGAGTGTTTCAGTGAAAGAGAATACAACTTGGGCCATTCCTAATGATTATACTTGTTCTTCTCATAATATCTCTCCTCTTGGTGACAAAGATATTTTAGTAGAAGAATCAATTAATGAGAGTTTTGAGAATCCTAGTTTTTTCTCTCCTTTTACATCTCTTACTGGAAAACACATTCACAACCAGTATAACACAACCTTAGATGATCATGACAATAACATTTGTTCTTCTTCTAGTATCTCTCCTAGTTGTGTAGTAGATACTTTGATGTTAGACAACACAATCAATGAAGGTCATGAATATCTTAGTTGTCCCCCTTCACCTAGGGAAACCCCTCTTGAAAAACAATCTTCAACCATTGATCATTCCCCTCCTTGTGATGAACTTCTTTTAGAAGAACCAACCTGTAAATAGCACGACCATGTGGTTTGTTGTTCTCTTAAAAACTCTCCTTCTAGGGAGAATCTCATGGTGAAAACATATATGAACATTGAAACATGTCTTTCAACCAACCAACCTTCCCATGGTAAGGATACTCTAGTTCAATTAGAATCCCCTTTACCAGCAGATTATGTCAATCAAGAATTTTTTTTTGAGGTTATGACAACACAAGTTGAATCTCCTTTAATTACTGATATTCCTAAGTCACCTTCCATTAGTCAAAAAAAGAAGAAGCTAGAGATGTCTTGAAATCAATGAATCAATCTACTCATAACAATGTTTTACAGCTGCTAGGTTGTAACTTAGTGACTCAAAAATCTAGAGGACCACACAACATTCCCCAACCATTACCTTTTCCTCAAAAATTTCCTAGTGTTGAAGATCTTAAAAATACTCCTGCTAATATATATGTATGGGAGCTTATTCAACTTCCACCAACAGTCAAACTTCTCTTCCATGAAATGTTGAAAATATAGAAGGAAGAGATCCAAACTTACATAAACCAGGATCATGTAACATCCTCCCCTCATCCCATATAAGCCACCTAGTCAGAAATCACATTCCCTAAACATGAATTACCCCCACTTGAGATTCAACACAAAAATAATCCCTTGATGATAAAGGTGATCATTAATGAAACTCTAGTTAGGAACACTCTCATTGACAATGGATCAAACATTAATGTTTGTAGCATGGACCTCATACACAAACTTGGCATGGACAAAAAGCTCATTCAACTTAATGATGTTCATATTCGTGGATTTGACAATATTCATAGGAATCCACTTGGGATGATCACATTACCTATTGAGGTTGGACCTATAGTGTTTCCTACCTCTATTCATATCATGCAAAGACCCCTTCCATACAATATTATCCTAGGGAGACCATGGATTCATTCTATACAAGGCATCCTATCTACCCTTCATCATGTCATGAAGTTTGAATACAACAACAAGATATACATGATTGATGTCGATGAGCACAGCTATGTGTCAATTGATTACAACACTTCCAACTCCCCTAGTCTTTTCAGTTCTAAACCAAAACTTTAACCTATACAAGTTGATGATCATTCTTCACCTACAAAAAAACTCTTTTGTGATAATTAGGGGTCATTAGATTCTACACCTCCTATCCATAATATTTCCAAAATCTCACCCTCATGGTTCAAAGAGTCATATACAAACAATTCATTTTTAGACACAAGCTCTAGTAGTGATTGGATTTTCACACCTACCTTTAAGGGAGGGTGCACAATATCCCCGTCTCAACCCAAACACCCTTGTGTTCCATTTGCTAAACTTAGTTCTACCAAATCACCTCATGGTAGTGATGGGGGAAATATAACTCCTATCCCTCATGCAAAAATGACACATAATGATAAAAAGGATTTGTGTTCTTGTAAAGAAACCAATCCTTCTCACAAACACACACCCACTTCATCTCACTTGGTAGATTTTTATTGTATCAGTTACAATCTTCCCCCTACACAAAATGAAATATCATACTTATCAAAGATTTTGTGCACCAATAATATTCAACATCTAAAGGAGTTTAGTGCTCTTCCTTGTGCTATAGCACCTAATTCCTCTACATGATACTCACTTTCATCCATTCCTGTCTCACCTTTGTCCTACACTAAGTGGGGGAAAGGGGTTCGCTATCCTTGTCCTTGTATGTAAGTTTTCATTTCCTCCTTTGCCTAGTTGTTAACTTTTCATACATAAGAGCAAGATTGGGATGTGAACGACATGCCTTAAGTTGGCTTGCATATGACATACTTCCCTCTTTAATGATGTAACTTATTGAAAACATATGACTTGGACTAGGGATTTCCGAGTAAGCTCACATGTCCACTTCTACTTTAAAGCATTTCTTCATAGAATGGGTGCTTGCAACTGCTCTAAAGTGGGGGCATACATCACCACTCACATTTCATTGTGTGATTTCTTTCTTCTTGCGATGCATCCTCTTCTTGGTGAAGTCATTAGGATTGATTCCCTCCATCAACGTGATAATTCTTTTAAATTATCCTCTCTTGGAGATGTTAAGCAACAATGTCCCCTATGATGAGACCTTGCATGAATTCAGAAAAATCCCTTCGAACAGTCCTTACACTATTTTTCATTAACAATGTCTATGAATGTCAAGCATACAAAGTTTTGCTTGCCTCATAGAGCTCGAAAACCATTTTCATTTGTGGCACCTTATTAAAGTTATCAAGATGTATAACTTTGATATGGTTGAGCAAGAAGCCCATTCAGTGGCACGACTTTTTGAATAGCCACCTTTTTGTTTGTGAGTGCATGCCAACTAGCGTATGTATTTCACCTTTTGGGCTTTCTCACCCCTCAGATAACCAGAAGTTTTGTTTCCCTAGAGTGAGCATACTTTTTGTTCCTTCTCACCCGGAGAACAACCAAGAATTTTCCTCACCCCAGAGTAAGTACACATTTCTTTTTGAAAACAAACATACTAGATCTAATCCACAACTAGCTGGACAAATGATCGAAGCTTGATCCACATTTTCATTTTCATCTTCTTTCTTGCCATTGCATGATTATGTATCCTGATGGTTTGACTTAGGATCTTGGATCCTTAGGGGCTTGCACAACCATATTTGATCTTTTTCATTCTTTTTCATCTACATCTATACATGAGGATCTATCTTGAATGTCTACTTTAGTTTGAGTTTGAAACAAGTTCATCCTCTCACTAAAGTGGGGGCTAAATGTGTCATAGAAAAAAGGGCCCTTTGCTTGACATGGGATTAATTAGTGATAAATTGGGATTAATAAGGCCTTAATCTAGTGTTGTGAGGAATTTTGTGCATCCACACTAGGTCTTGGACCCTTGCAAATCAAATAACATGCTTTTAACAATGTCTTGTGAAGGTGTTGTAAAGTCTTGTAA
The DNA here is from genome assembly GCA_007258455.2 of Sequoia sempervirens. Lineage (NCBI taxonomy): Eukaryota > Viridiplantae > Streptophyta > Pinopsida > Cupressales > Cupressaceae > Sequoia > Sequoia sempervirens. The sequence goes on from VDFB02281492.1 coordinate 812,356,447, forward strand.
GTTACTTTCACACTTTTCTAGATTTAATGAACCTATTTCTTCTAATAAAATGTGTTTAATAACATTATCAAATGAATCTAGAAGGCTTGTAACTTAAACTTAATGTTAAACTAGTGTTGTAATGTGTCTTGCACATTCACATTGGTTCTTGTGCCTTCCTAGGCTATGTGGACCTCATTTTAGTGTTGTAAAGTGTATTTAATCACACTTTTAAATTGAATCTTGTTTCCCAAGCCCTAATTACTCTTTACCTCATTAGTAATAGGCCCCTATTAACCCATATTATGCATCCATAGGCTTAAATTGATCAAATACCCAACATACTCATCATATAAACCAAATTTTCTTACTGCTCTGTATTCTAGCTAGCAAAAATGGCCCCTATGGGACCCATTCACAATTAGTGGTCAATTAGTCCCTTCCAGGTAGGACCCATTCACCATTAGTGGCGATTGAGTCCCATTTTGAGCCATTTTCGGGGTTTGAGTGGGAAAAAATAGGTTTTATATCTTTAATTTTTCTCCATGTCGGCCTTAGGGATCCAATTAATGGGAAAATAAGGTGAATTTTCTATAAATACAACCTTATAAACCATAATTCATCATAACTTAAATTCATTCATCATGTGTCTTCCATCTCAAGTCAAGCAATTTAGGGTTTTGTCATTCTAAGTCACCAAGGTAGCACTTTTCAGGAATTCAAGGGTAGAATCTTCATGTTTTGTTGTAGACATTCAAGTTAAATCATCATGGAAAGGTAAAAAAACCATTTTTTCATGCTTCATTACATCTTTTGGGTATGTGCAGGGTCATCATGGAGAAAATAGGCCCTTAAGTGGCAAAAAGTTCAAAAAAAATAGAGTTAGGCAACTTGACATAAAAAGTTGAATAAGTTATATATATTATTTCAAAAATATTTAAGAATAGAATTTGTAGAAAATTTTCTAAGTTCTACTAGGCTTATTTTTATTTTCTAAAAATCTATTTGGAGAAAATTTTAAATTTCAATGTTCAGGTACTTAAATTTCACGGAAAAAATAAGAAGTAGGTGTCTGTCTAACCACTGTAACCACAATAAAATGATAATATTTTTTCATAAGATTTTTAATATAACTAGATGGCTCATGTCTCCATGTGATGCATATTTTTTTGTAATTTTTTCTGAGTAAATAATTAATTATGAATTTTTTATTACAACTTTTGAAAAATATAAAAATTCCTATGTCTAACCACCTTAATTTGGTCAAAAATTCATGAAATTCAATTTAATTTTTTCTAATCCTATAGTATGTGAAGCATAGAATGTGATGCATGTTTCAAATTCAAAAAATGTCATACCGTTTGAAAGCTATAGATGTTTTTCAATCAACCTATCATTCAAGAATTTACTCGTAATTCATATAGAAAATGAATAATAATTATTTATTAAATTAAAAGTAAAACATAATTTATATTGGTGGAAAGCTGAGAATCTCCTTTAAAAACCCTTTTCGTCTCATCAATTTTGGGTTTAAAAAAAGTTGTCAGCCACATACCCTACAAATACCCATCATATCACCACTTTTTGGCCCATCATGATCCTACACATACCCTTTTCATAATTTTGGTTTAATTAGACTAAGGCAAACCCCTATGCCCTAACATTCACCATTTCTTTCTCTTTCATTGTGTGTTTGCAAATTTAGGTGCTTGGATGGCTTGGATGTTATTAAAGATTAGTTTGTAAATTTTTTGAAGTCATCTCCACTTTTTCAAGGCCAAAACATACACAAAAAGTCATTTACAACTTCAAAAATCAGGATTTCAGACCAGGACACCTGGAGGTGTAGATTGAGCAAACTAGGAGCTCTAGATTCTATTTTGAGTTTTCAAAAAGTCCAAAGTGGACTTATTTTCCATTAGTGATGAATGAGTCCCACTGTACAATTTTTCTGAAGATTTTTGGAGATTCAAACACCCATTTGGCTAAAATGGGCCCTGGTATAGTTTTTAGGAACTGGGATTGATTCATCCATAATGGTGAATGAGTCCCACTAGGCCTAAATTTCAACATCAACAACATTATAGAAGTCATTTCCAGTCCTCATCCATATCTCAGGTGCACAATTCCAATTTCATTAACTTCTGTTAAGTTTTGCATTCATTTCTAGTTCATTGTTACATTACATAATGCGTTTTCCAGCATAGCATAATTCTTAGATTTTGCATATTTAATCAATCAATCTTATCAATTAGTTGCACTTAGATCATCTTATTTAGTCTTAATTACATCATACATTGCATAATTTGAATGAACCCTTTAGCATTTTTTGCCCTACCTCTCTCCTTTTAGGTGAAAAACCCTAGAAGAGCTAGAGAAGTGCAAGGAGCCAAAAATCTAAGGCTCATTAGTAAACACAAAAAAATAATAATGTAAATACATAGGGAAAAATGATAAATTTGAAAAACTTACCAATACAACCCTAATCATGACACCAATTTTTTTGAAATTAATAATTTTAAATAAAATAAATAAATGATTAAATTAAAATCCAATAAATATAGTTAACATTTTTCTACTTACACCATATTTATTTGTTCAGAGTGTTGAATCCATTGAATTAATTGAGTTGTGTGAATATTTCACCATCATTTCTCACATCCATGGTGTTTGGATTCCTATGATAAAAGGAACATTTTCCATGTTGTTTGGTATTTTATAGTAGAAGAAATTATCTTTCTCCTCTACATGCCACAAGCTGACACTTTTTGTATCATCTTCATTCTTTTGGGATTGAATGGAACGTACTCTTTTCCATTCATTTAACACATATTTTCTCAGCAAACATGCATCTCCCTTATTCATCATCTCAATCAAACAATGGTCTAAGTAGTGTTGTTGACATATTATGTCAATCCCCACACCCATCAACAATAAAGATTCAATATACAATTTACATTCATTTGATAACCTTGGTGCAAACCTGCTCCTTGGATCACCAGAAGGATCATCCCTTCCATGAAAAAACTCACTATTGGCATCACAATGGATCCATTCATTGTATCTAATTATTGCAACATGTGGTCTACCATAAATGACTCTAACATGAAAGTGGGTACAATAACCCCTTTTCAGGGTAAACCTTCATATTCTTTTCATGCTTTTAGTTTTTTTCCTATTATCCTTAGGACCAAAATCACACCAATATATTTTTATAAACACACAAATTTTTTTATTGATATAACAAAAACAAAACATAAAAAATGGCATGCTTACTGATTATATTAAATGTACACAAACCTTGAATATATCTTGGTCACATGGTTGGTAGGGTTTTTTATGTTGTACTCTATATACATTTTGCATATAAATGTTGTATCTTTAGTATCCAAATATCCTTCTCCTTTGAAAAAGTGAGGGAGTATTTCAAGAGGGATTGTAGCATATAAGTCCATCTGGCCATTATCATCTCTAATACGTGTCCATTCAAGGTCCTCACTTTGAGAAATGATTCTCTTGGTTGGGAATGTCTTGCACATGTAGTTGGATGAGTGGTTTCCATTTATTCTTTCGAACCATTTTGAATAAATTTAAGATTATTAGTAGTCCCCTTTTTTTTTTAAAAGGTATGAAAAAATATATATCGATATATCAATTCAATCCATGAACTAAATACATAGTACTTTTGATTCTATATTTACAAAATAATATATTTTAATATATAATTAAGAGATATATATGGGTCTATATTTATAATATTTATATAACAATACTGTTTCAATATTAGTTTAGAATCAATATACCCTAATTACTTAAAAATATTCTTTTGACTTAGAGGAAATATGATGAAGATGGAAATCCCATTTCTTTAAATATGACATATTCATTATATAATTTTAAAAAAAAGTACTCTAGCTTTAATAAGAAAGAATTTTCTTTTGTTAAGGTTGTTGAGAATTTTAGACACTACATCTTATAAAAAATGATTTTCCACATGATTCTTGTTATTGTGGTAAAATCCATATTTATGCAAAATTAGTTGATTGAAAGAAGAAGTAAACAAATGAGAATACTACAAGAGTTTGAACAACTCATATAAATCATGATAGTGTAAATTTTAGTAAGGCCATTACTCACTAGTGGGATAAAGTCCATGGTGTTCAATCTAAGCATGAACCTAAGAATTAGTCAAATCAAGATCTTCTTGTGATCTCATATTCATGTTATAAAGGTATAAATCATGATTAGACTTGATATCAAGTTATTGATTATTTTCAAGAACACATGTTAAAACCTAAAACTATGAATGAAATTAATTTGTGGACCCAAGTGATGAGCTTAAAATACGCTCATAATTTGGATGTTATGATAAACTTTTAATGTCTTTACTTTTGTTATTTCATGGCTGTTTAAACATTGTTGAAACCTTTTACGGGGATATCTTGTAGCATAATACTTTCATATTCCTGCAGCTCATTGTGTTGACTTGATTGCATTTATTGCCCCGTTGACTCCTGAAAATGACTGGTATATCATATACAGTTTTTGAATAATGAAGTAGATTTAAAATGTGTGATTAATGAATAGATATCGTGTATGTGCCATGCGCCTTTTCTTTCGCCTGTTACCTTTTGTTTCGTAGGTTGTTGAAGAATGATCGAGTCAAGCACAGCTGATCTCGACCTTGCAGTAAAGTCCATTTCCTGCACGACTACGAGGAAGCTCCGGTGAAGACTCTTTGACCGAAATTGTTGGGAAAGATTTTTAATGACAAGTCAATCTAGAAAGAGTGGAGCGCTAGATTCTCTCTGGATCGGGTTGAGCACATAAATTCATTTATGAAGTTTGTTCCTTGATTTGGGGATACATTTTACTTCCACGTCTTTCTTTGATAGAGTTAGTTAGTTAGTTGCTATCCTGTTTTTAAATAAAGTTCTCCTCCTGCGCGAGTGAGAAGGAGGGAGAGAATGAGATAGATGATAGTTAGAGTAAGATAGAAACAGAGTAGCAGACATCATGTAAGAATCAATATGATAATGAAAGACAAAATCTGTTTGACCATAGACAGAGTTTGTTATTAGTCTCCATATTAACAAAATGATGTATATCATTCTATTTTTATGAATAAAAGTTCAATGAAGCTCTGAGTTTAACATCTGCATAATCAGTAGATGCTTGCTAAGGGGGCCCACTTAGTAAGTATCTGTAGCTAGTTAGTTAGTTGTTCTTTTCTGTTGTTCTTCAATTAGCTTTCATCTTTGAAGTTTTCATTCAAACTCAATCTTATAGTGCTCCTGCAGCATAGAGAGTCCATCCCTGTGACTATTCCTACAGCATAAGGCCAGTTCATAGTTTGCGTTTCGGTCGTAGATGTTATGGTTTCTATCATAGTTGAGTTAAAGAATTTTGCATTATTGTTCTATGGCGTAGATAGAATTTCTTTCCAATATGTATTTCTGCTAAGATTTGAGTGAAACTAATTCCTAGTGCATATATTTTGCTGCGCCATTTAAAGTCTATGTCCCCTAGTTTGACAAGTAAATGAATGTCCATATAGAGAGATATTAGTCACCTATCAGTTTGTCCAATTCCTAGGAAATGTTTTACTGAGATTTTCATATCCTTTTGTGGGCGCGACCATTTTTGGCACCATTGTCGGGGATGGCATCTAGCTAGGAGTTTTTCAGAAGTCATTTTAGCACTAGTTTAGCTTGTTAGTAAAATTTCCTAGATCCTTTAAGCCACTATTCACAATATTGCATGCATAGAAGAAGAAGAGACGCACTGGGAAGGTTCCTCCCTAAAAATTTGTTTATTGAACTACCATTTGACCCAGCTGACAACGAACCTGAGGAAAATCCATTCACTCTGTTATTCTAGCAACCAAACATGGCAAATAATCCACCTAATAATCCACCTCCTGAATTTGAGTTTCCCATTGTTCCCCAGAGAGATACTGACAATCTTAAAAACATTTGCTCTTCTTTGCTTCCAAAGTTTTATGGCCTGGTCATAGAAGACCTAGAAACCTTTCTGTTTGAATTTGATGTCCTCTATCGCAGTTATGACTACAACACAGACGCTCACAAACTGAAGTTGTTCCCTTCCACATTGAAAGAAGGAGCTCTCAGATGGTTCATGAGTCTGGGAAGAGGCGTCGTCGATAGTTGGGCTGCCATTTAGACGAAATTCCTTGAAAAGTACAAGGAATATTGTAAGAGTGCCAGCAAGGGTGATGACATATTCTGAATTCAGCAAAAGGATGATGAAAGTCTGGAAGATTATATTTCCAAATTTTTGTTCGCACTAAAGAGGAACTCAAACCATACTCTCAATGAGGACTCTCAGAAACTACTCTTTCTAAGGGGAATCAGTGATGCCTGTATAGATGCCCTGGACCTGATGGGAGGAGGTGATATAACCCAGCTACCTTGGGATGATATAAAGAAAATATGTCTTAACTACTCTCAAGCAATAGTCAAGAAAGGTCAAGGTCATCATACTACAATGGGAAAGTCTTCTTCTGGTGGAGTCTCCCTTGTGGAGATAACAAATTTGCTATCTGATTTTAAGCAGGACATTATTAATAATATGGCTACACAACTAGATACCATGCAAGCTCAGAGGAAACATGAGGAGGCTGAGACAGTTTTGGCTGAGTTCTGTCCATACTGCAGACAAAAGAAGCGTGACTGCAGATGCAAGATGGTGGCTAATTTAGAAGCCAGACAACTACCTACTAACTTTAAGCCAGTAGAAGGTGATGATGATCAAGTGTTCTTTGTCGCACAAAGGAGACCGTGGGCCCAAAGATAAGGTATGCCTCAAAATCCTTTAACTTTTGCTAATCCTTATTCTGGCTATAATAACCAATGGCAACATGCATATGGACCAACACCACCCTGGAATCCACCTCAACCAAGTTGGTATAATTATTAGACCCCATAATGGCAATCTCCTCAAGGAGGTTGGCAGCAGCCACAAGGGCAATGGACCCCACCTTCAGGAAATTGGCAGCAAAATCTGCAATGGAGAGGCCCTCAACAATGGCAAAACTAGTCCTCTGGATTCCTGCAGCTTCCACAGCCACAACCACAGGCCCTTATGTCACCTCCTACAGCAACTGCCACAAATCTTGAACCTCCAAAACAAACGCCTATGCCTGCCCAGCCATTGCCCAATCCCAATAATAAGCAACAACAGCAGCCACAGCAACCTGCGTATCTTGCCAAAGCCAACCAATATCAAGCTTATGCCTTGAACGTTAATGACATCCATTTAAGGTCTGGAACCACTTTTCCTACTCCAAAACCACCTCTGATTATTGAAATACTAGATTCTCCCCTTGAATAATCTATTGCACCTGTTGTTCCTGCTGAGCATATACCCATAACTGATACGATTTCTAAGGAGCCTATTCTGCAAAATCAAGATAACCCACCTTTTCCTCAGAGATTGCAAAGTACTGCATATAAATCCATGGAAGAACCCACTTTTGACATCCTGGATCAGCTCAAGAATGTGCAAATTCAAATCCCTTTATTTCAGGCTATTAAAGATATTCCTATTTTTGGAAAAGTTATTAAAGAGGCCTGTTTGAAGAAGCCTGGATGAAAGAAAAAGGATCCTCAAACAATTCATGTCTTAGGGAAACTGGCTGATATAATGTTAGGAAATGTAGTTATTCCAAAGTATATTGATCTTGGAAGTCTTGTAGTGCAGATACATATAAATGGTCAAGTCATAAAAAATGTTTTGATTGATTTAGGTGCTGCCATTAATGTCATGAAAAAGCATGCTATGGACTCCCTGAACATTTCAGACATTAGGTCTACACCCACAGTCCTACAACTTGCAGATAGCTCCACAGTTAAACCTGATGAGATAGTGGAAGATGTAATTGTCACTCTTGAATCTTGGGAGTATCCTGCTGATTTCACAATATTATCAGTGAAGACAACATTAGGAGGATATCCAGTTATCCTTGGTAGACCATGGTTAGCAACTATAGATGCTTTTATAGGATGCCGTTCTGGAGATATGACCATTTCTGATGGACAGTCCACAAAGAAATTGGCTCTGTATCTACCTGCTAGACCTCAACCAGATTTGTCCCAACCTGTTTGGCCTGATGTGGGGGAAGAAACTGAAGAAGCCAATTCTTTGGCTCAATTAATGATGATTCAAAATGATCCATTCTCAAAACTTCAGTGTGATGATGCTTTGATGTTCCAAATTCTATAGTACAATGCTGATATGGGTAGTTCATTTGATCCAAATGGTACTCATTTACAATGTTTCCTGCAGCAACCAAATTCTGAAAGCTCACTACCTAAACTTCCAGCAATTTTTCGTAATTTACTTCCACAAGAGGTACAAACATCACCTATAGATTTTATAAGTAATCTAATTAAGCAGATAGAATTGGCTCCAGATCATTGTTTGAATGTCAATAGTAAGCTGTCACACTCTCAAGAGGCTGTCCTATTAAAAATGCTACAAGAACAATATAAAGCTTTTCCATGGGAATATGGGGACATGCAAGGAATCGATCCTCGAGTTTGTACTCATAGAATATATATCAAAGAAGATTGTGCACCGGTTAGACAACCTGAAAGAAGGGTAAATCCAACACTTAGAGAAATAGTTAAAGGTGAGCTTCAAAAATTGCTTGATGCTGGTTTTATTTATCCAATATCTGACAGTCAATGGGTTTCTCCATTAGTCATTGTTCCAAAAAAGGGTGAAAAATTAAGAGTGAGTGTAGATTACAGAGAGTTGAATAGTGCCACTAAAAAAATCATTTTTCATTACCTTTCGTAGACGAAGTACTAGACTCATTGTCTGGCAAAAGATATTTTTCCTTCTTAAATGGTTACAGTGGGTACAATCAGATAAAAATTGCCCCTGAAGATCAAGACAAGACCACTTTTACTTGTCCATGGGGAACATTTGCTTATTTGGTCTTGCCTTTTGGTCTATGCAATGCTCCAGCAACATTTCAGAGAGCAGTAATTAGTATCTTTGCTGATATATCTCATGAATGTATGGAGATTTACATGGATGACTTCAGTACCTATGGAGTCACATTTGAAGAAGCACTAGTCAATTTAGAAAAGGTATTAAAAATATGTAGAGAGAAAAATTTGTCTCTAAACAGTGATAAGTGTTTTCTAATGATGGAAGAAGATATTGTTCTAGGTCCATCATGTTTCAAAGAATGGAATTCAGGTTGACCCTGCTAAAATTGAAGTTATTCATAATTTACAAACTCCTGTAAAATAAAAAGATGTCAGAAGTTTTCTTTGTCATGTAGGGTATTATAGAAGGTTTATAAAAGATTTCAGTAAAATTGTCTGCCCACTTTATGCCCTATTAACAAAGGATTCTCAATTCAAGTGGACAAAAGCCTGTGAAATTTTTTTCCTACAACTAAAGGACTTGCTTATTACAGCCCCTGTTCTTCAAGGACCAAAACAGAATTTGCCTTTTCACATACATGCTGATGCCTCTGATTTTGGCATAGGAGCAATTCTGAGTCAAAAAGAAAATTCAATTGAACATGCTATTTATTTTATCAGCAAGAACCTTCAAGGTTCTGAGTTCAACTATACTGTCACAGAAAAGGAGTTGCTTGCAGTAGTGTATGCTTTGAATAAATTTAGGCATTATGTCACAGGTTATCAAATATTTGTTCATACTGACCATGCAGTAATCAAGTACCTGATGAACAAACCTGCCATCTCTGGTAGATTGGCACGGTGGCTCCTGTTATTACAAGAGTTTGACATTACCATAATTGACAAACCAGGGAGAGCTAATGTTGTAGCTGACTTCTTATCAAGACTTCAATCAGCTGCACCTATAGAACATGAGGTCATTGATGATAGGTTCTCAGATGAACATTTATTTTTCATTATTGCACATACACCCTAGTATGCAGACATTGCTAATTATCTAGCAGCAAATAAAATACCAGTCCACTTTTCTTCAAAGGAAAAGAAGTTGTTAATAGAGAAAAGTTTTAATTTTTCCTGGATTGCAAATTGTTTGTTTTATACTGGACCTGATCAAGTAATGCGAAGGTGTGTAAGAGAAGATGAAACTTATGATATATTGCATGCTTGCCATGATGAACCATGTGGAGGACATTTTGCAACAAAAAGAAAATCAATGAAGATTCTTACAACAGGGTACTACTGGCCAACATTACACAAGGATGCTGTGGCTTATACAAGAAAATGTGACAGATGCCAGTGTATGGGAAGACCAACTAAGTCCGATGAAATGCCACTATATCCACAGATAATAGTCACTCATTTTGATAAATGGGGGATGGATTTTGTGTGACCAATTGATCCACCATCAAATGGGAAGTCATACATTCTAGTTTGCACAGACTATGTAACAAAATGGGTCGAGGTAAAAGCTATGATTCATACCCGAGATAATAAAGTTGCTGAATTTCTATATGAACAAATTTTTACAAGATTTGAAGTTCTCAGAGAGCTTGTAACTAATCAAGGAGCTTAGTTTATGTCAAACCTGATCACTGCACTCATGAATGATTATAAGATCAAACATAGGAAGTCCAGCCCCTATCACCCTCAGGCCAATGGTCAGGCAGAGGTAACAAATAGAGAAATTGAGGTGATCCTCACAAAAATAGTGTAGATCCATAAGAAAGACTAGAGAAATAGACTTCCTGAAGCAGTTTGGGCTTACAGAACTACATGGAAAACAACAACTGGGTTTACACCTTTTGAACTGCTTTATGGGAAAACAGCCATGTTACCCATTGAATTTGAGCATAAAACTTTGAGTACAGCTCTTAAACTCAATATAGAAATATATGAAGCATAGAAGAACCATCTCCTGCAGCTAAATGCTTTGGATGAAATGAGAAAAGCCGCCCTGCAGCATACAAAAGCAACCCAACAACAAAGGAAGGAATGGCATGAGCAGCACATCAAAACCAGAAAGTTTTCTATTGGAGATTGGGCTCTGTTATATGATTCCAGGTACCAAGAAAACTAGGGTAAGCTCACAACACACTGGCTTGGCCCCTATGAAGTTAAAAATGTGTTTGACAATGGAGCTGTGTAGCTAGTCATAATTGATCCAGTCCATTTCAAATTATTAGTGAATGACACCGACTCCGGTTGTACCAAAAACCAGTCTCCAAGGAAGAATTCATGAAGCAGTTCATTTAGGCTCCTTTCGCTACTCTTCCTGTAGCTGAAGGCTTTAGCCTTCCTCCTGCAGCGTTACCGTAATTTTCAAAAAGCATGCCCATAATAAAGGTTTTCTTTTTTTAAAGGAAACCTCTTTTTCTCCATTTTCATTTATTGCCCCCATTTCACTTCTTAATCTTCCATTCATCCATTCCATCTATCTATTCCATCCATTTCATCCACCCACATCACCCATCCACTTCATCCGTCCGCATCAACATTAATTAAGATATTTTTCCCACTTTTCAATTCATGCAGCGCCGTCATATTTCTTCACATGTACGTGTAATTATCAAAGGTACGCCATATCTTTTCTTATCACATATTTTATTTATTTCATTCTATTCATTTACTGCTATGCATGTACAGGTGATTATCACCCGAATCTCTACCTATTCTCTCGTACATGTGAGGACACATGTCATACTTTAAGTAGGGGGCGGGGTAATCCATCTTTTAAAACCTGTCTTTTCGTTCCTGCCATAACTGCATAAATAATCTTTCTTTAATACCTTTTTGGTACTTTCCAAATATGATCGCATGTCTTTTTTTATCGCATTATTTATTGCATATTTTTCTTGTAAACAATGATTAAGACTGCTTGTTTAAAAAGTTCATTTTTGGAAAAAGAAAGAAATGTGATGGCACGACAGAAGAAAAACCAGAGCAGAAAAGGGAAAAAAGAATTTGAATCTTCAGTAAGGAATTGAGCTCACTAAAAAGGAAAACTGCAAACATGGGTGGTCAGTTGGTGTGACATGAGCCTGTAGCTCATGAATTGTTACTGCAAAATCCACAAACAGTCCATGCATTTAGCCTCTGTGGATGGTTAAATTAATTTTTGAGTTTGAATGATTTTGATGAGGAGGCTGCTGGAGAATTTTTGAGAACCCTTTTTGAAGGGGAAGCCACTGTATGGGGTCTAACAGTTGTTGCAACCGAAGACAGAATTACTGAAGTAACCGGGCTCCCAGCCGTTGGAGAGAACTTTTCTTCAGACGCTGCACCTGCAAGGGCTAAGTTTTTAATGCCCACTGATGGACCTCTGGAAGTTGCCAAGCAGGGATGCAAGTGTGTATCATTGCCTCATCCATATTTAGAATATGCCACTTATATAATGAGGTATTTAACCTCGGAAGGTCATTTTTCCTACCTGCATTCTCATCATTTTAAATTATTAAGCCATATGAGGCATGGGTTAGTTATAAATGTCTTGAATTTTTTGTTAAAATTTTTAGAACAAAGTGCCCATGGAACTCAACAGGGGAAAGACAATTTTATCACTCATCATGGCCTTATTAAATTACTAATTGAGTGCTCTTTGAGAGACGTCTCACCTCTCTCCTGGCAACAATTTGTTGCCCAAAAGAGTTTGCAATTCCCACAACCTCCTAGGGTAATTACCCCACGGCCTCAGAGAAAGAAGAAAGAAATTGCATCTACTAGTGGAACAGGGCAAGGGTCATCTACTCCTGTAGCACCCGGTCCTACAGCTTTCACACATGAATCCTCTGCTAGGGTACAAACTAGGTCTACCACTAGGAGAGAGAAAGGAAAAACAAAGGTAGAAGGGTCCCCTGAATCTGACCCTCGTGCTCAGAAAAGACAATGCTCCTTTCCTGCAACACCTTCCCCTGCAGCCGTTTCTCCTACAACAACACCTATTGCTATTACCAGTTCACCGTCATCCTCTAGTACGGCAGAGCCCTCTGAACAAACAAGAAAAAGAAAAGCTACCGGAACACCTCTTGCAACTGCATCTGTGCCAAGAAGGGTTTCACAAGGAAACAATCTAAGACCTCTCCTATTTCACCGCAACCTGAGGTGATTATAATTTCAGAAGGGTATGTTAAATATAAATTTAATGTTTCTCAGAATGAGTTCGAGAATGCTGCTCAGAGTTCGTTCGTTCCTGAAGAGGAACAAGTTGAGACAAAAGAAGTAGGGCACAATGAGCAAGGGTTACCAAATATTGATGATTTGGCTACTACTACCATGCAATTTTTAGAGGAAGCACAAACTTCTCCACCATAGCAACAAGAAAAATTTATCTTGCAGCAAGAGCAAGAATAGACTGAGCAACTAAATGTGCCTAGTGAAACTGTATTTCACCCTGTAAACTGTAAAGCCATTATTGTGTATAGGAGGACATTTTTAATTGAGTTTTTGGAATATGTTAAAGATAATTGGGAAACAATTACATTACAAACTCTAACTTTCTGCCACATAGCCCAGACTGACATGCAACAAAGTTTGTGGGAAGTAGAAAAGAAGAAATTGAAAAAGAAAATTGAAAGTCAGCAGCAAGAAATTGCTGAGTTGAAAGCAAAAATGGACGAAATGTTAAAGGTAACTGGTCAGATTATGGAATGCAGACTGCCACCCAGAGTTTATGCTCTGTGCCTTAAAAAATAGTTTTTGTGGTTTCAATTGATGAGAATTTCTAGAAACCAAGATCCTATAATTCATATTGCCAAAGAATTTTATGAAGCATACTAGGCAGCCCCTAACTGGTTAAGGAATTCTCTGTGTGAATTCTATTTGCATGGCTTTTTAATACCATTTGAAACATAATGGAATCCTCTATTATATATTGGTGATCTTCATTTGAGAGCATTTATGTCATGGGCAGCAAATGAGGTAAATTATGGCAAGCAGTGGGAAACATATGAGGAAGTTGAGAAAACAGAGCCTATTCCATTACGCTCTCAAAGTTCAAATTCCTATGCAATGTTGAAAGATTGGTTTGCTCTAACATATGGTATTAATAATGTTTCATCTAGAGAGAAAATATTTGATATCAGAAAACAAGTATATGATGAATTCCAGGCACAACAAGATTCATTTTGGAGACTGGCATACACCAGAAGTGAGAATAGATGGGAGAGATTAACTGTTGGGTTAAGAAAGTCAGAACCACATGGTCCCCTAAACTTCACAGTAGCACTCAAACGAACCAGCAGATATATTCAATTGGGACTTCAAACAAGATTTTAACTGTGGCTACCACTGACATTCAGACCCCCTATGCTAATGTGGCCCCTCTATCCTCACCAGGCTACAAATCTTAACAATGAATTAGAAGACCGAAGATATGAAAGGTGTCGGGATTTCAGAGGATTTTATTACAAGTTTGAACATCCGTTCCAAAGTCATGCAGCCACTACTGACTTCAGAGAAACCACCAGGAAAGTTAATGCTGGAGGACCAGCATTGGGCCAAGTAGGGGGTAGTGATAAGCTTAAAATACGCTCATAATTTGGATGTTATGATAAACTTTTAATGTCTTTACTTTTGTTATTTCATGGCTGTTTAAACATTGTTGAAACCTTTTACAGGGATATCCTGTAGCATAATACTTTCATATTCCTGCAGCTCATTGTGTTGACTTGATTGCATTTATTGCCCCGTTGACTCCTAAAAATGACTGGTATATTATATACAATTTTTGAATGATGAAGTAGATTTAAAATGTGTGATGAGTGAATAGATATTGTGTATGTGCCATGCGCCTTTTATTTCACCTGTTACCTTTTGTTTCACAGGTTGTTGAAGATTGATCGAGTCAAGCGCATCCAATCTCGGCCTTGCAGTAAAATCCATTTCCTGCACGACTACGAGGAAGCTCTGGTGAAGACTCTTTGACCGAAACCATTGGGAAAGATTTTTAATGACAAGTCAATCTGGAAAGAGTGGAGCGCTAGATTCTCCCTGGATCGGGTTGAGCACATAAATTCATTTATGAAGTTTGTTCCTTGATTCGGGGATACATTTTACTTCCACGTCTTTCTTTGATTGAGTTAGTTAGTTAGTTGCTCTCCTGTTTTTAAATAAAGTTCTCCTCCTGCGCAAGTGAGAAGGAGGGAGAGAATGAGATAGATGATAGTTAGAGTAAGATAGAAACAAAGTAGCAGACATCATGTAAGAATCAATATAATAATGAAAGACAGAATCTGTTTGACTAGAGACAGAGTTTGTTGTTAGTCTCCATATCAACAAAATGATTTATATCATTATGTTTTTATGAATAAAAGTTCAATGAAGCTCTGAGTTTAACATTTGCGTAATCAGTAGATGCTTGCTAAGGGGGCCCACTTAGTAAGTATATGTAGCTAGTTAGTTAGTTGTTTTTTTCTGTTGTTCTTCAGTTAGCTTTCATCTTTGAAGTTTTCATTCAAACTCAGTCTTATAGTGCTCCTACAGCATAGAGATTCCATCCCTATGACTGTTCTTGCAGCATAAGGCCAGTTCATAGTTTGCATTTCAGTCGTAGATGTTATGGTTTCTATCATAATTGAGTTAAATAATTTTGCATTATTGTTCTGTGGCGTAGATAGAATTTCTTTCCAGTATGTATTTCTGCTAAGATTTGACTGAAACTAATTCCTAGTGCATATATTTTCCTGTGCCATTTAAAGTCTATGTCCCCTGGTTTGACAAGTAAATGAACGTCCATATAGAAAGATATTAGTCACCTGTCAGAATGTCCAATTCCCAAGAAAGGTTTTACTGAGATTTTCATATCCTTTTGTGGGCACAACCACCAAGATTCTTATAAATAGTAACTAGCTAGATGAGTTAGGCATGGGATCTTAATTAATAAATAACGTGATATATACCAAAAAGATTTCAAGCATGCATTATACTTCAAATAACTTATTAAATCACATTAAATTGTCTGGATCACATATACATATAACTATAATGAATGGTCCTAGACCCAAAATTTTCTACTAGATCTAGTTTACTATGTTGTTGATATTAGATTTAAATTACACAAAGATATTATGCCATGAATTTAAAGTGTGTAGTAAATTGACACTCATATTGGGATTTATGTCTAGTTAAAAACATCGATAAATATCATGAGCCTAAGATTTTATATAAATCTTGCTACCACTTGACATAACTCTAGGGCTATCAAAGATTAAATCAATGACTAATTAGGAAACTAATAAAATTGTGGCTCAATAATTGAATAGACTTCTAAGAATAGACATGCACTCTTGCATTATCATATAAAATCTAAGTTTTTCCATGGACTTGGATAGTTATATTAAATATAATACAACAAAAGGTTTTAAGTTTTTTTTAACAAGAAAATCCCCTAAAGTCCAGAGAACACATGTTGTCACTAGAAGTAGTTTTCATGTAGTTAAAGCTTCAGAAAATTGTAGATTGTGGTGAATTTTAAACCCTTTATTTATTCGGTTAATTCTATGCCATTGATTATAGAAGAGAACCTTAGAATTAAGTCTGATTTATGTAGACTAGGTTTTAAAAAATTTCTAGAGGAAGGTCTCCAACACCATTCCAAAAGAACATTTTCTTGTGAGCTACCTTGTTCCAAGTAATGTTTAAGATTTTCATGGTTCTTTAACACATTTGTGTCTAGGTTTTGTATGTTTCTCTTGACATATTAATAAAATTTAGTCATAGAACTTTCTTGGAGGATGATCAAGAAAAAAAAATGAAATAAAATCTACACACAAGCTGTAATGCCCCTCCATGAAACCCCAAAGGAAAATAATACATCTAACATTTATGGCACATTTTTTTTTTTAAATAACTAATATGTAACATAATATCATACAACACTTAAAAATAAACTATATATGTACAACATATAAATAAGTCCCTTAGGGTTACATGATTGCATTTCTTTTCATTCAACATCGATTACATTACAAGAATGATAAGCATCCACTAGTAGCCATAAGATCTGATCAAGAAAAATGCATTTATTACATAAGGATACATCACTCAAGGATTAAATCATTACAATGTTGCTTCCCAACATAAATGGGAATAGTACACTAACATGGAATAATACATCTAGAATGTATGAATACAAAGTTTCAAGACTAGATCCATCAATGGAATATCTCTGGAGTCATTGCAATTGGTACATCTCTACACAACTCGATCAATAGTTGGGGTCCCAATGGTGTACTTAGCATGTTCCACCCGAGCATGTGGACCCAAAGGCCCACCCCCCATGCTAGGAGAAGACAAGAAGGACCCCCAATGAAACCATCAACAAAACAAGGCTTACAAGTCTCTACAACATGAACAACAATCACACCAAAAAAAATTCCAACACGTGAACACCTGACACAAGAAACAAGAAATCATAACAAGAACATCAACAATCACACAACAACATCTTCTTCCAGAGGAGTAATATCAACAACAAAAGGGAGAAAGAAACATACAAGGTTGTTAAAGGGTGGAGTGTCATCGCATAGGTAGTCATAGATTACCCTAGCATAACCTTCCTAGCCTGCCAGCTCCAATCTTGGGTTATCTTGGTAACCTCTACCAGCCATCGGACCCCATGCTCACTATGCAGGATCAGCAAACCTTGCAAAATTACTATGCAGAGGCAAGGCAATTGATCTTGCCACTCAAGGCCTTCCCACTCATCCCAAGCCTAAATGATCACTTGGGCCCATGAGTGAGGCTACATTATCTGAATTAATATGTGAAACTACCCAAACCCCCTAATTAATTAATTAAGTTATCACTTGATTAAACTCACAATGGGTTACCCTAGAATAGCCACTTTGGGTGTCAGACCACCATTGAAAGCCACTCCTCCAACTAACAAAAAAATCTCAAAATCACAAATGAGAAAACCAACTTGAACAAGATACCAAATCCAACAACATAACTACACCAAGTGAGGCAAACACCATCTCATGCTAAAACTTTAGAGTAATGAAAATCGCATTCAAGTGCAAGGCTCCAACCCACATAAATACAATCCAAGTGTAAAGGTCAACCATCATCAAATAAAAAAATCATGATACAATTAAAACACAAATAAATACTTTAGGCTTGATATGGATTGTCTAAGACAGATCCTCCTAGGTCGTCAACACCCATACCAACTCTTGCAAGTAAAAACCATAGTCCCCTCTAACCTATGGAAGACTAAAAGAACTAACAACCCTAGACTCACAACGAGGGTAACTCAAAGTAACACTAGTTTCCCAATAGATTATAACACCAATTCAATGAATGTAGACATCTCAAATCAAGATTAACTCAAGAGGAAGTACATCTGAAATGGACAATCAAAATCAATCCTTGAAATCAAAGGTAAAAACATCCAACATGGCATCTAAGGGAGACCTCAATTTTCTTCTCATAGGATACTCAACCACACATTACTCCATGAGCTCAAACAAACTCAACGACCATGAGAACAATATAAATAAATTGATTTAACACTCAATTCAAGAGATAACCCAATAAATAAGCACAAACAACTAATCCAAAATCTTCTCAAGCAACAAAAAACACTTCAAGTAATAATTTGACTTGCACACTAACACCCACTTAACACAAAAAACCAAATTCATCCAAATTCCTACATTAAACACATTATTTAAAACAAACACACCAATAACTAATGCAACCATGAAGTCCACATTAATTAACAATTCATCCACTAAACGACTATAAAGGAAGCCAACATTTAAAAGGATAACCTAATTTCATCAGATAATACATTACAAACACGGGTTTTCTCTTTAACTATAATAGATAAATGCTCAATTAATCAATACAACTATAATTTAACTAGGGACAAGCCCTCATTCAAGAGATAATATACTTCATTTATTTAATTTTTGTTATAGTCATAACCAAATAATCACAATAGATCAACTAATTTACTTCTATCATTATAATACAAACACATGTAAACTTAAATATATGGACATTTAATAAATCTTCAAGAGGAATACTCCATTTAAAGTTTAACTAATATATCTATTCCCTTAAACATTCCTTTCTCTAATAATGAGTTTAGTCTTGTGTAAATAGGTCTATGTTCATGTATAGTTTGGTAAAATTTCACTAAATTGCCTATTCTATTCTAATGCATTCATAATGAGAAGAGTTCACCACACCCCTTTTTGACTTGACGGATATATGCATGTATATATATAAATATAAATATATTGAAGTTGGTTTAGTATAGAATAATTATTTACCCATTTTTTTAATAACCAACAATATTGAGTAAATATTAATCCCTTCGAATTGCTAGGGAGTGGTCTTTAAAATAGATTCCAACAATGCATAATTCTATATTTACAACAAGGATGAAAAGTCAAGGTTTAACATTCTATGGCCACTGAAAGTCTGTAATTAATTTTTTTTTCTCTACCAACACACAAACATAACCAATCTTGTTTTGTATTTACCATAATATTATAAATGCATATATATCATATCATTGATAAAACAAATTAATTATAATTTCCAAATTCTAATCGATATATTTCATATTATCGATAAGATGAGACCTTTATATAAACTAATTTCAAATGGATATATAGATTGTAATAAGGGAAATCAAAAGAATTCAAATCCTTAGCCTACCAAGTCACTCTCAATGACTCAAATTAAGTTATCATGATCAATTTTTTATAGTGAGCACTCAGTCAAATAATGATAACTAACTTCTATAACTAAGTTTAGATTGAATGCTTATGCATATACATCATTCAAATTAGGAGATAATAAACTAAAGGAAAAAAAACTTTCCTTTTGTATGCCATGAACAACAAAAAAGACCTAAACACCAAGCAGGAAAAGCCAATGTTTACCTAGCAATAAGGCTTAAAATGGAAATTGCGTGTTCACTGAGCATAATCCAAGAGAATGGAATAAACATATATAATTTTAAAACTGAATCTTCATTTTTGGGAACGTATAGTGGCTAAATCGTGAGGAATTTGAAGATGATGCAAATTAGAGTTTCGTGAAAAAAAATCTGTAGATTCCAAATATATTTTTTTCAAAAATTTTGTAATCAAATTGCACTTCTTTTTCCATCTCCCTCAAAAACTAGTTTTTTTTAGAAAACACCATTTTTAAAAAGTGGTGCTCATCGTATAAGGCATAACTTTTTTTCCATGAAGGATAAAATTATAACTCTTTTTAATTTAGATTTTTAACTTTCATATCTAATGTTTCCACTTGGTTAGATAGTCTTTTATTGAATATTTTTTCTTTCATCAAGTTTCGAAGTTAAACCAATTACAATTTAGACATAGCGCGACCGTCTAACACGTAACTTTTTTTGTTTGTATCAAAATTCAATTTATTTATTTTTGTTGGATCAAGGACTCAAATATCTAGTGCACTCATATATATATATATATATATTTTGATAATCTTCTATTTTTCCACATGTGCAAAACAGAGAGCTTGACTTTTGGTGAAAAACCTACATTTAGAAGAAATAAAAAAATAAATATAATAATCAATTTAAATTTAATTAAAATTATACTTTTCTGGAATCTTATAATAAGGACTAGATACTTACAAAAATATAAATTTTAAATGACTTCATTTGATCCCCCAAAAATTAAATCAAAATTCATTTTTTATCAACATTTTGGTAGGTGTAAAGGACACTCTGTTATAGGTATGGTTTTAAATTAGTGGGGTTCTATCCTAGGAAACTTGGTCTAAGGTGGTTTGATCAAACCTTATTCAATTGGAATCCTTTAAATGGAAATTTTCAAGGATTAAATCATTATATTTTCTAAAAATATGTGATTTCAGCAAAAATTAGGATCTCCCAAAAAGTGTAAACCACTATTGCGGCAGCATAGTATTTGCATGAAGTAGATATCTATAATCATTTCACTTAAATGCATGAGCAGCCTTAATTATTAAGGACATAAAAATATTAGTGATTTTGAATAAGCAAGTACATAAGGGAAGAGTATCTTTTATCATGCAAAGGAGATTGAACAATATTAGAGAAAAGCACAGGGACTGTGAAGGAAGTGTAGATTTGTGAGATTCTAGCGCAGTTCTATGGGAGTTGAAGTTTGATTTGCAGAGTGTTATGACATATATCTATAATATAAAAAAATATTTCATACCTAATATTCTCCATTTACCTATTCAAATCTACCTGATAAATAATATCATTTACCTGATGGAGGTATTTTCATACACTTATCTTTGTGATACGTATATATGATGATAATTAGACAATTTCAACTCTGACTAGCTATGAAGTTGAATCTTATGATGTTTTATTTTTATAGTGACCCTATGGAATTTGAATCTTAAATATTCTGACCTAGCATGGCTATGAACAACATTGACCATTTGAGAAGATGTGAATATGCCAATCTAGACAGTTTTGTTCTTGGTAAAAAAAGTTTTCCCTGTGCTACTAGCGTAGCATTTTAAGCCATTTCAGACTCTTTCATTGTTGCAGGTCATCATTGGTATTTAATCATTGTGTTGTGTGTTTGATGTGTTTGAATCCTTGGATCTAAAGGAAAATTTCTTAACATGGATGTTTCTATGGATCAACAACTGTTGGCATGTAATTTTCCTTAGAAGCCACCATCTGGAACACCGATGGTTATCCATATATAAGAATTACCTCCATATTACTAGCCTATAACACTCTTGATGGCGACTACATGAATCAGAATCCTTGATTCCATATATGAGAATTTGTGTTGTTTATGGGTTATAGTGAATGTTAAATAAACCTTCACCTTAATTAGCTCCCAAACTGGCCAATTGTAGGGTTTCACGACAATGGTGGTTGTAAGTTCTAATTCCACCGAATTCAAAATCATCATCAAAATTTAACCTCAAAATCCTGGGCGTAGAACATCAAAGACAATAATCTATCCCAACACAAAATCTTGGGCCAAACAAAACTACAAATACTCGCAACTTATAATTCAAATACTTATCAAGTAATTCATATGGGTTATGGCAATTAACAATTGATTTAGATGGAGATTTAAAAATTAACAAATCATTGAATCCATACTTGTTGGTTCATACTTTGAATAGGTTTATGGATATCTCAAAATGCAAAATTATTGAAGGCGGAAACCATAGTAAAGTGGAGATAGAAACCTTACTAGTTGTAGATGGACAACCGTGAGCAATAATGGCACTATAAGTGGTAATGGTGGCAGGAACAAATGGTTGGAACTATGATTTCCAGATAGCATCAAAGAAATTTTTTTGGACTTGAAACAAGAAGTTAAAAACGAAAATAAGGGTGCATTTTCCCCACTTTTCCCTGCAAGCTTTCCAACTTCATCCTCCTTTCCTGCATAACTCCCCATTTCATGCAAAACTAAGACCCATGCAAAGAGGTCACCAATTGTTTCTTGTGATAGCTTCCTTACTACCAATTTGAAAAGCATGATACAAGAATCTAATTATTTTTTAGTAGTTTATGACCAAGTTTTAAACAAGGGGTTTTATTAAATATCATCTCAAATATCTATATATATTATAATGATAAAGTTTTTATTTATTTATTTATATTTACAAAATAACTTCTCTTTTATATAAGAATTGAAATAATGTTTAACTCAAACATAATACCTACACACACACACACACACACACATATATGTATATTAAACAAGAAGTTGTTATCAAAGTAATAGGTTAGAACACAAAAATATATTGATACATTTATATTTGTATATCCCTATAAAATCGGGTATCAATTAAACAACACATACATCGAATGGTGTTTAACCAATTATCAAGAAAATTAACTATTCCTCAAAATGAAATGAAACACAATGAATCACATTTCAACAAGCCAATACCAAACTGCACCTAATCAAGGAACATGGTCGAATGCAATCATGAAAGGGCACTACATCCCCCCCCCTTAGGATTCGATTTACTCCTAGAAGTCGCAATGTAAAATAAGTCTTACACAATCCTAAACAACATCATCACAACAACCATGTAACAAAATCAAATACGGGAGACACCAACAAGACAACTAAAAAAATAGAAAAGTACTTACCATCAGGATGACCAGGTGGGGGTACTCATCCTCATCGGGGATGATGGCAAGGGTTGGGGGAAACTTTGTATCAACTCTGTCTTTTCTACATCATTACCATTAGTTTTTATAAGGCACACTTAGACCTGAAATTGCAGGTGGAGTTAATTCCTGGTACCTGTAACTTGTATCAAAATAAGATGCTGAAAATATATATATCCAATAGAAAACACTCTGTGACAAGAAATCATAGTGTAGTAGGGCACTCGTGAGTGAGTGATACTACACTGTCCCTCTCACCAAGACCAAAAACAATAACAACATCATAATCACATCATAAAGCAATCACTAATCAATAATATAACAAGCATAATACAAGTATATATGATAAACATAACTGTAGACATGCAAAATTAGCATCATGCATTTAATTAGGTCCATTCATCAAGTAAACTTAGTTCATATTCATCCACTCATTAAATTAATCAAGCTCATCAAATCCATTCACCAAATAAATCATGCCTATTTAATGCATTCCTAAGGTTATTCATTTAAATTAAATAAATCAAAATCTCACATCACCCTTTTAATTAAATAAACCAAAATTTATTTAATTGAAATACAAATACATATTCCATCCGTTTTTTATTTAAATAAATCAAAATATTTAAGTCAAAAGGGTCAAAATCCCCTAATCATCATTTAAGATAACCTATTCTAACCACCCATCACATCCTCTAGCTTTTCCCACTTGCACAAATAAATCATTTTAATTCATTTATAAATTCATCATTTTCTTTCAACTTGGCATAAAAATGGAATATTCCCTCAAGTTTGAATATGAAGACAAGTTGACTTGTCCCTTCCAACATAGCAATAACTTCTCTCTTTCATGTCCCCCTCTCAACATTTAATTCACAATTTCAAATTTGAATCTCCCCCTCTTTGGCACATTCGCCAAAACTTGCACATTCCTCAACCTATCATAATGTGAAAAGTGGCTTCATCTCATTGGCCATATCATTATCCCACATTGCTCTATTTTGAGCTCTCTTCCAACTTGAAAATCTATAAATGAAAGGCCTCATTCTTCATAAACCCATGTACACTCTCATGCAAAGTTACTCTTTTAAATTTAGAAATAATTTTGCTCTTCACCATTGCATTTCATCATTTGAGTTTTAGCAAGGATTGGGAAAGGGTCATTGGCACATTTGACACCAATCCAATATGGAATATGTACTTGTTATGCTTTAGTAATGTCTTTTTAATCTCTTTTGTCATTTGTTGCATTTATTGAGCATTGACATGTTATTCCATAGAGTTATTCATAGATTCGCATATATGTAACTAACCCCACTAATGAGTGTTGGAGATGGTTCATTTGCAGATTTAGGGGTGCTTCAATAACCAATTTAATTCAAACATGAAATCAAACCCCATGCATCATCATAGCATAAATATCCATAATGAGTGTTTTAATCATCCAAATCAACTAAACTATCAACCAATAAAAACAAAATTGTGAGGCAACCGACAACACAGTATCATAAAGTCCAAGTACAACTAACTACTAGAAACATAAGACAAACTAAGAGCACTACATTGTCTCCCAAACTACAGAATTCCCAAGGTCTTCCGAACTAGTTGTCTATCCACTACCTATAGTTTACACATGCGTCCACAACTTGATGCTCGGTTTGATGGTTTTCACTTGTTGTAATCACTCCAGGAATCTTGTTTGCATCATCCCCTATTAGCATTGGGGTTGTCAACCTCTGACTGAATCCAAGTGTGCTTCTCTATGGAAATTTTCTAGCCAGGTGGCCTTGTTGGCTACAAGAGTAGCATCCTACATCACTGCCATTACCTTTGCCTCAAGGAGGATAACTGAGTTGTTAGAATCTACCTCTACTAGTTGCAATCAGTATGCCCTGAGTTGACTAGTCAAGATGATGAAGCCGGGTTCACAACCAACTCCAGATTCTCCTAGGGGAAAACCTACCACCCCAAAATCTAAGGCCTATTGGTGGCGCCCTACCAAACTGAACACCAAACCTGCAAGTTTCATCATCCAAACCACCACTAAGTCTATAGGAGGTAGGATAAAATTCCATCATGAGGTCCCTCATAAGTCTCGTTATAGCTAAAACATTTCTTCTCCTAGGGGATCTTTCTCTTTCCCCATCCATCTATTGGTTGCTCTCCTATCTAGGGCCAAGTCAAGTAAGGATCTCCTCAAGCAAGAAACATATATGAGGGCCTTGGTTTTCCTCACATTCATTACTGTGGGAGCTCAAAGAAGGAGTGCTCTGATGATTAAATCCATGTCCACCTCCTTGACCTCTACCATGACCCCTATCATGATCACAACCTCTAGGAATTGTCCTGCACAACACCACCAAAGGGAAAGTCTCAAATATTAGGCGACAACAACAAAAAGGGGAGGAAACAAAAGCTCAAGAATCTAAGTACTATGTTCATGATTTCCACAAGAATACTCCAGCTGCACATACCCATTCACATCACAAGGCTCCCCTAGAGTCCATAATGCATCCTCGGTAGGCAGCATATCGGTGCATTGCACACTACACCAAGGGTCCTACCATTTCCACCAGTTTTCTGCACTATTGGACCAACTCTACCTATGGAAAAATCTTGGTTTGCTAAGTGAAGATGACCAAAATGGAAGTCATCAATTTAAGTATACACCCAACTAAGTCAATGTAATGGGATCACATGTACCCAGAGCACCCAGTGTTTGAACATAGGCTCTGATACCATGTCTAACTACTCGCCATGCAACCCCAAAGGAAACTAATATATCTAACATTTATAGCACTTTTTTTTTAAATAACTAATATGTAACATAATATCATAAAACGCTTGAAAAGAAACTATACATGTGCAACATATAACAAAGTCCATTGCCAGGGTTACATGACTACATTACTTTTTATTCAACTTCTATTACATTACAACAGTAATAAGCATCCACTAGTAGCCATAATATATGATCAATAACAATGCATTTATATCATAAGGGTACATCACTCAAGGATTACATCATTAGAATGTTGCTTCCCAACATAAATGGGAATAGTACAATAACATGGAATAATACATATTGAATGTATCAATACAAAGTTTCAAGACTGGATCCATGAATGGTATATCTCTAGAGTCACTGTAACTAGTACATCTCTGCACAACTCGATCAATGGTTGGGGTCCCAATGGGGTGCTTAGCACATTCCACCTGACCATGTGGACCCAAAGGCCCACCCCCCATGCTAGGAGAAGAAAATAAGGGCCCCCAATGAAACCATAAACAAAACAAGGTTTACAAGACTCTACAACATGAACAACAATCACACCAAAAAACTTCCAACACGAGAACACCTGACACAAGAAACAAGACATCATGACATGAACATCAATAATCACATGATAACATCCACCTCCAGAGGCTTAAGATCAATAATAAGAGGGAAAAAAAACATACAATGTTGTTAAAGGGTGGAGTACCATCACATAGGTAGTCACAGGTTGCCCTGGAAAAACTTTCCTAGGTTGTTGGCTCCCATCCTGGGTTATCCTGGTAACCTCTACTAGCCACTAGAGCCCCATGCTCGCTATGCAGGATCAACATGCCTTACAAAATTACTATGCAGAGGCAAGGCAGTTGATCTTGCCATTCCATGCCTTCCCACTCATCCCAAGCCTAAATAATCACTTGGGCCCATGAGTGAGGCTACATTATCTGAATTGATGTATGAAAGTACCCAAACCCCCTAATTAATTAATTAAGTTATCACTTGATTAAACTCACAATGGGTTACCTTTGACTAGCCACTTTGGGTGTCGAACCCCCATTGAGATCCACTCCCCCAAATAACAACACAATCTCAAAATCACAAACAGGAAATCCAACTTGGACAAGATACCAAATCTAGCAACATAACTGTACCAAGTGAGCTAGACACAATCTCACGCTAGAACTTCATAGTAACAAAAATCACATTCAAGTGCAAGGCTCCAACCCACATAAACACAATCCAGTGTAAAGTTAAACCATCATCAAATAAAAAAATAATGATACAACTAAAACTCAAATAAATACTTTAGGCTTGATATGGGTTGTGAAGGGTGGATCTCCTGAGGTCGTTGACCCCCATACGAACTCTTGTAAGTAAAAACCATAGTCTCCTCCAACCTCTGGAAGACTAAAAGAACTAACAACCCTAGACTTGCAAGGAGGGTAACTCAAAGTTACATGAGTTTCCCAATAAATTTCAACACCAATTCGATGAATGTAGACTCCTCAAATCAAGATTAACTCAAGATGAAGTACATCAGAAAGGGAGGTATCAAAATCAATCCTCAAAATCAAAGGTAAAAATATCCAGCAGGGCATCCAAGGGAGACCTCAATTTTCTCCTCATAGGATACCCAACCACACATTACTCCACGAGCTCAAACAAACTCAACGGCCATGAGAACAATTGCAATAAATCGATTTAACACTCAATTCAAGAGATAACCCAATAAATCAACACAAACAACTAATCTAAAATATTCTCAAGCAACAACAAACATTTCAAGTAAGAATTTGACTTGCACACTAACACCCACTTAACACAAAAAACCAAATTCATCCAAATTCCTACATTAAAAACATTATTTAAAACAAACAGACTGATAACTAATGCAACCATGAAGTCCACATTAATTAACAATTCATCCACTAAACAACTATAAAGGAAGTCAACATTTAAAAAGAAAACCAAATTCCATCAAACAATACATTACAAACATGGGTTTTCTCCTTAACTATAACAGTTAAATGCTAAATTAATCAATACAACTATAATTTAACTAGGGACAAGCCCTCATTCAAGAGATAATATACTTCATTTATTTAACTTCCGTTATATTCAAAACCAAATAATCACAAAGGATCAACTAATTTACTTCTATCACTATAATACAAACACGTGTAAACTTAAATATATGAGAATGTTTAATAAATCTTCAAGAGGAATACTCCATTTAAAGTTTAACTAATATACCTACTCCCTTAAACATTCCTTTCTCTAATAATGATTTCAATCTTGTGTAAATAGGTCTATGTTCGTGTATAGTTAGGTAAAATTTCACTAAATTTCCTCTTCTATTCTAATACATTGATAATGAGAAGAGTTCACCACACCCCTTTTTGACTTGATAGATAGATGTATGTATATATATATAAATATATTGAAGTTGATTTAGTATAGAATAATTATTTACCCATTTTTTTAATAACCACCAATATTGAGTATAATACTAATCCCTTTGAATTAATAGGGAGTAGTCTATAAAACAGATTCCATCAATGCATAATTCTATATTTACAGCAAGGATCAAAAGTCAAGGTTTAACATGTTATGGCCACTGAAAGTCTGCAATTAAATTTTATTTATTTACCAACACACAAACATAACCAATCCTGTTCTCTATTTACCGTAATATGATAAATGTATATCATATCATTGATAAAATGAATTCATTATAATTTCCAAATTCTAATCAACATATTTCATATTATCGATAAGATGAGACCTTTATATCAACTAATTTCTAATGGATAATATATTGTAATAAGGTCAATCAAAAGAATTCAAATCCTCAACCTACCAAATCACCCTCCATGACTCAAATTAAGTTATCATTATCAATTATTTAAGGTGAGCACTCAGTCAAATAATGATAACTAACTTCTATAACTAAGTTTATATTGAACACTTATGCATATACAACATTCAAATTAGGAGATAATAAACTAAAGGGAACTAGAAACTTTCCTTTTATATGTCATGAACAACGAAACAGACCTAAACACCAAATAGGAAAAGCCAATTTTTACCTAACAAGGCTACAAATGGTAATTGCGCATTCCCTGAGCATAATCCAAGAGAATGGAATAAACATATATAATGCCTGAAGTAGATATCTATAATAATTTCACTTGAATGGATGAGCGGCCTTAATTATTAGCGATTTCGAATAAGCAAGTACATAAGGGAAGAGTATTGTAGATGGCATTAAAGAATGTCTTTTATCATGCAAAGGAGATTGAAGAATATTAGAGAAAAGAACAGGGACTGTGAAGAAAGTGCAGATTTGTGATAGTCTAGCACAGTTCTATGGGAGTTGAAGTTCGATTTGCATAGTGTTATGCCATATATTTGCAATATACATAAAAAAATATTTCATTCCTAATATGGTCCATTTACCTATTGAAGTCTACTTGATAAAAAAAGTCATTTACCTGATGGAGGTATTTCCATACCTTTCTCTTTGTGATACGTATATTTGATGATAATTATACAATTTCAACTTTGACTGGCTATGAAATTGAATCTGATGATGTTCGATGTTTATAGTGACCCTATGGAATTCAAATCTTAAATATTCTGACCTGCATGGCTATAAACAACATTAACCATTTGAGAAGATGCGAGTCTACCAATCTAGATGGTTTTGTTCTTGGTAACTGAAGTTTTCCCTGTGTTACCAGCATAGCATTTTAGGTCCTTTCAGACTCTTTCATTGCTGCAGGTCGTCTATGGGATTTAATCATTGTGCCGCGTATTTGATGTGTTTGAATCCTTGGATCTAAAGGAAAAATTTCTTCATGCAGACGCCGGTACGGATTAGCAATTGTTGGCATGTAGTTGGCCTTAGAAGCCACCGTCTAGAATACAGATGGTTATCCATATATAAGAATTCCCTCCATCTTACTAGCCTGTAACACTCTTGACGGAGACTACATGAATTGGAATTATTGATGCCATATACGGGAATTTGTGTTGTTTATGGGTTATAGCGAATGTTAAACAAACCCTCACCTTAATTAGCTCCCAAACTAGCCAATTGCAGGGTTTCACGACAATGGTGGTTGCAAGTTCTAATTCCACCGAATTCAAAATCATCATCAAAATTTACCCTCAAAAACCTGGGCATAGACCATGAAAGACAATAATTTATCCCAACAAAAAATCTTTGGCCAAACAAAACTACAAATACTGGCAACCTATAATTCAAATACTTATCAAGTAATTTGTATGGGTTATGGCAATTAACAATTGATTTAGATGGAGATTTAAAAATTAACAAATCATTGAATCAATACTTGTTGGTTCATACTTCGAATAGGTTTATGGATATCTCAAAATGAAAAATTATTGAAGGTGGAAACCATAGTAAAGTGGAGATAGGAACCTTATCAGTTGTAGATGGACAACGGTGAGCAATAATGGCACTGTAAGTGGTAATGGCGGCATGAACAAATGGTTGGAACTATGATTTCCAGATAGCTTCGAAGAAAAGTTTCTGGACTTGAAACAAGAAATTAAAAAATGAAAACAAGGGTGTGTTTTTCCCACTTTTTCCCGCTATGTTTCCAACTCCATCCTCCTCTCCTCCATAACTCCCCTTTTCATGCAAATTAAAGACCCATGCAGAGAGGTCACCCACCGTTTCTTGTGATAGCTTCCTTACTACCAATTTGAAAAATATGA
The DNA here is from genome assembly GCA_007258455.2 of Sequoia sempervirens. NCBI lineage: Eukaryota > Viridiplantae > Streptophyta > Pinopsida > Cupressales > Cupressaceae > Sequoia > Sequoia sempervirens. Next base: position 812,387,039 of record VDFB02281492.1, read on the forward strand.
TGCAAGAATCTAATTTTTTTTAGTAGTTTATGACCACGTTCTAAATAAGGGGTTTTATTCAATATTGTCTTAAATATCTATATATATTATAACAATAAAGTTTTTATTTATTTATATTTACAAAATAACTTCTCTTGTATATAAGAATTGAAATAATCTTTAACTCAAACATAATATCTACATATGCATATATATATATATATATATATATATATATATATATATATAAAACAAGATTTTATCAAAGTAATAAGTTAGAACACAATAATATATTGATAAACATTTATATTTGTATATCCCTATATAATCGAGTATCAATTAAACAACACATACATTGAATGGTATTTAATCTATTATCAAGCAAATTAACTATTCCTTGAAATGAAATGAAACACAATGAATCGCATTTCAACAAGCCAAATACCAAATCTTACCTGATCAACGAACACGGTCGAATGCAATCATGGAAGGGCACTATACAAGCCACTTAATTTTTTGGATTTGTATGCAACAAAGTGTACCATAGAAGAAAGGAAACTTGCTTGATTTGGGGAATAATTGATGATAAATTGGACTTAGTAATGCCTTAATTTGGTGTTGTGAGGTGTTTTTCACATCCACACTAGGTCTTGGACCCTTTCAAATACATTTAACAATGTCTTGTAAAGGTGTTGTAAAGTGTTGTAAAACACTTTCATGCTTCTCTAGACTTAATGAACCCATTTTCCCTTAATTCAAAATTATAAAATATATTTAATTTAATTTTCACATCAATCTATAAGGCATGTAAATTAAACTTAACTTTAATCTAGTGTTGTAATGTGTTTTACGCATTCACATTAGATGTTGTGCCTTACTAGGCTATGTGGACCTCATTTTAGTGTTGTAAAGTATATTTAATCAAAATTTCACATTGAATTTTGTGTCCCAAGCCCTATTAGACTTTTATATCATCACTAATAGGCCCCTATGACCCCATATTGTCCATCCCAAGGCATAATTTGATCAAACACCTAATGAAATCAACATAAGAACTAGAATTCCTCATTCCCCAACAACCCAATTGGCAAATGGACCCCTTTGGGACTAATTTTCCATCTGTGGAAAAAGACTCCCTACCAAGTGGGATTGATTCACCCAAGGTGGTGAATTAGTCCTAGTGAATCAATCCCATTTGGGTCATTTTTGAGTTTTGAGTGCGAAAAAGTTGGATTTTAAATTTTATTTTTCTCCATGTCAGCCTTGGGGATCTAATTAATGAGTAAATAAGGTGTATTTCCTATAAATAAAAGTCTCTAAACCCTAAATCATAACCATTCTTCATTATTTATCCATCATTCTTCCATATCAAGTCAAGCAAGCTAGGGTTTTATCATTCCAAGTCATCAAGATAGGTTTCAAAAGAAATTCAAGGGTAGAATATTCCTCCATTACTATAGAAATTCAAGATCAAACACCATGGAAAGGTAAAAAATCTATTTTTGCATGCTTCATTACATTATTTCATCATTTTGGTTTAATTACTTACAAAGGGGTTTGACCAAGGCAAACCCCATGCCCTAACATCCGACATTTATCCTTCTCTTCTTATGTGTTTGCAGATTTAGGTATCTTGAAGACTTGTAAACCATTGAATATTAAACTCCAAAGTTTTGAAGACATCTCATTGTTGACCAAGTCAAGAAATCAACAAAAAGTCACTTACAGTGCCAAAAATCAAAGTTGCAAAGGCAGACACCTATCAAGAACCGAAGTGCAGATCGAAGTGCAGACATAAGTGTAGAAATTAAAAAGTGGACTCATTCACCATTAGTGGAAAATGAGTCCCATTTTCAAGCCTAAAAATTATTCTTCATAGTTTTGGATACCCATTTTTCTAAAAGGGGTTCTGAGATAGTTTCTCAGAAGTAGGACTAATTTTCCCAGAATCGCAAATGAGTCCCAATAGGCAAAATTTTTAGTATCAAAAGTATTCCATATGTCATTTCTAGTCTCCACCAAGTTCTCAGGTGCACACTTCTAGTTTCATCAATTTTTTTTACAATTTGCTCTCATTTCTAGGTGTTTTTATATATCACAATGTGTTTTCCAACAAGTTGCATTTCAATAGTTCAATTAATCATAATTAGTTTTAATCATTTATTTGTATTTAATTTATCTTATCTATACACACTTCATTCATATTTTCATTGTACTTGCATTAGTTTGAATATTGTGTTTAATGATAGAATGAGGATTAGAGCACACTACAGTCATCTGAAGCTAGTCCCTCCATGAAAAGGTTAGGAATTGAAATACAAGTTGGTGATTGAAATTTCCAATTTATAGAATAGATTTTACCTTCTAATCACATGTTAGAGAAAAGTTATATAGACTCTCATGAGTAGGTTAAATCCTTGATAAGACAAAGAAAATTTATTTTAGTTCAAGATTGGAATGTAGATATGAAATATATATTCGAAGCATTTGCCAAGAGTGGAGGAGAAGGATGGATTGGGCACACATTCTTGAATTCCTTCACCTTGTATCCCCTGGCTTTAAGTTATAATAGGATGGGGGTTGGTATAGATCTAGTATTGTTGCTTATGTGTGGACCAAGGTCAAATATAAACAAAAGTTTGGAAAAATTGTGTGCAATCTTATGAAAATGGAGAGTGCTACTATTATTTGTTACATAAGCATTGATTCACCTTGGCATCTTCTATAAAGCTTGCAATTCATGCAATTGACCTTGAGCTAGCAATTTTTCCAATATATGTTCTTTTTGGACCTTTCTAATTTGACTAAATGTTTTGTGCATGTACTATTGTGGTAGATTTGTTTTGTAGGACTTTAGTGTGGGAAGTCTTTTCAAAGCTATCTTGTAGAGCACCAATCCATTGGATTTTATTAGTTGTAGTTATAGACGAAGAATATGTGATGTGTATAACTATAAGCTATCTTGGGTTTATTATAGTGGGTTAGTTAAATTAGGCTTAGAGATACATTGACGGTAGGTGATGAGCTTATGTTGCTTTGCTTATATCACATTCTCAGCATCATGCATTATATTGATTGACAATAATTGGGAGCTTCTTCCCTCAAAGTAGGATAATAATATTTACCTATTACCTTACTGTATTAAATGATTTCTTTCTTCTACTTATTGCTTTATTTTTGCTTTGATAAGGAGTTATTCCACTCACCTAGCAATTATGGGATAGTGGCATACCAAGGTGATGACAATATGATTGGGAGGCTTATGGTGCATTAAAAAATCCCTACATGTTGGTGGCATATGGACGATAGGTAAATTATTGTTTAAGCAACATGTGTTTCGTTCATTAGATGGTGGTGGAAGTTGCTTTGGATACCTCACATTATCTACAAGTTTCAGATGATGGCATACCATGGTGATGATAAGATGATTGGGAGGCTTATGGTGCATTAAAAATCCCTTGCATGTTGGTGGCACACAGAGGTCAGGTGTTTTATTGTTTCAGCAACATGTGTGTGGTTCATTATATTGTGGTGGTAGGTGCTTTGGATGCTTCACATTGTCTGCAAGTGTTTTGCATCAAGTTTCTAATGACAGACAAACAATATGAAGGTTGTGAGTAGTCATAGCTAAGCATGAAGGTATTCTTGGAGGCATGTGCAGTGAATTTTCTCTAGCAAGAATTCTATGCAGTTAAGGTTTATAGAACATTTTTTGGGTGAGTAAATATTACTGGTTGGTTGTTACTCAAACGAAACAATTAGAATTGACTTCATTTCAAATTTAGCTTATTTTATTCTAGATGGACTATCATGTCTATGGTTACTTTTATGCAGTGCTTCCTAACCGGTTTGATTGGATGGTTGTGCCTATGGGAAGCAAACAAAATGAAAAACAACATGAATCCATGATTTTGGAGGGGGGAGGTTTGACTCCACCCTCCTGTAGTGCTCATGATCTTTGACTGAGTGGGTGGGTTGAGAAATTAAATATTTCTTCTGCAAATGTTTTGTAGCAATACGAGCTAGGTATTTCGGGTATTGCATGTGCACCACCATAGAGGGAGGCTTGAAATCAAAAGTGACTATACTATACCACACATTTCTGGTCTCTATCTACATTATTCAAGGTGCCAGCATAAAATTTGTTGTGGTTCGGTTTTCTTCTTAGGTGGACTTTTGATTAGAAGGGTTGTGAATTTCAAAGGTTCCGGGTGGAAGTGGTTTTAGAAACAAGACATACTTTGAATGTGTCATGTGCATTATGGAGGCTTTATATTTGTTGTTTTTTTTTGTATGGCTATTCTTGCTTTTGTCTTATATGTTATGGGTGGGGTGTAGGCCCTTTTGGCATATGTAACTTTCAGCTAGCTAGCTATGGTTATTGGGTTTTGTGGGTTTAGGCTTGTTGTATCCTTTATCGTATTTGATGTTTGGTCTTTCTAATACTATAATAGTTTGATATTCTTAAGGATGGGTTCCTTTATAGAATCCACACTACTTTGTCTTAGAAGAAAAAGGGTTTTGTGGTTGTAATGAATCTAAATTATGGGCATAGGTTTGAATTTCTATAGTCAAATTATGTACATACTTGAAATATGCTTCTAAAAATTTAGTGATAGATATTACATGTTAACATATGTAAAATTATGAATATGAATGATGAAAAAGATGCTATCTCTTGAAGTCATGGCACTCGGAAAATTTGCAATCGAGATATTCATGGAAACTAATATTTGTTCATATTTTCCTGGTATACATGAGGACATTGTATCCTATATTTGATGATTTTATTGAAATGAGGTCAAGCTCTAACAAAATAGAAAAAATAATTACTTGTTCTTTATAATTAGATATTACATCCCAATTTTTTTGATGTTTCAGAGCAAAGAAACAACACTACTGTAACAAGAACTAATTAGAAGAATTGATAGAGTTAGAATAAACTGTATGAACCCAGTGTTAAATTTGCCAACTAAAGCGTTGTACTAGAAGCTTTGTTTCCATATTTTTAAATTTACTAGATAGCACCTCAACAACAAACAATTATATCATTTAAAACTAGAAAAAATTGCACCATTCTCTTTTGGATCTCTTCTTGCAACAATTCAAGCAGAGCTTTTTTCAAAGTGTAGACACTAAAAATTGTCCTTCGCCTATGAACCCACCTTTTCATATCAATTCCTCCTTCTACTTGTATAATTAAATAATTTTAATTATTTAATTAGTCACTAATTAGCCCCTTCCTGTCTATAATTAAATAAATTCTTATTTATTTAATTATTGTCATTTTTCTACTATAATTTTAAAATAATTATTTTAATTATTTAATTATTCATTATCCTCTTCTTCGATAATTAAATACATATTATTTTTTTAATTATTTACTAATTTGTCATTTTCATCCACTTTTGAATTAAATTATTATTTAATTTAAAATTCAACATGTCACATGCCTTTTATAATTAAATAATGCTTTTATTATTCAATTATTTACCTTCCCTCCCAAATTAAATAATTTTATAATTATTTAATTTTCTCCAATAACCTCTTTTTTTGTGCCAACCTCATTATCAATGCCATTCTTATCTTCTCTTGTCTCATTCATTTTCCACCCTTGATTGAATTATCTTATAATTCAATCTTGGCCATTAATCTTTATCATTGCCCTAATTTTGCCTTAACCCTATGTAACACCCTGCCACGCAACCCCAAAGGAAACAAATACATCAAACATTTATGGCACATTTTTTTAATAACTAGCATACAACAAAATAATAACATACATCACATGAAATGGAACTTAACATGTACAACATATAACAAAGTCCCTCGGGGTTGCATGACTGCATTACTTTTTGTATCAACATCTTTACTTTACATGAAATATATCAATATCCATAAGATAACAACATGATCATGGTCAACACATAAATAATATTAAGATACATTTCTCAAGAATTACATCAATACAATGTCACTTCCCGTCATGAATTGGGAAGGGTACAATAACATGGAATGATACAAATGAAATGAATGAATAGAAAGCATCAAATCTGGATCCATTTTAGGTACATCTCTAGTGTCACAATAATTGGTACATCTTTGCATGAATTGATCACAGACTGGGGACCCAATGGGGTGCATAGCATGTTCTACCTAACCACGTGGACTCGAAGCCCTCCCATCCCCCCTCCCAGTGCTAGTGCTAAGACATGACAAGAAGGACCTCAACGAATACCATAAGGAAAGACAAGGTTTATGAGACACCATGAAATGAGAAAAAATAACATAAGAGAACATCTAGCACAAGAAAACACAAGATATGATTTGACACATGAAACAACCATCATAAGAAACAACCACAACTAGAGAAACAAAGCTAGCAAGACAACATGTCGAAAGCATTACATGGTAACAACCACTTCCATAGGCACATGTACCACAAGAGGGGAACAACAAGCATACAAGGTTGTTAAAGGGTGGAATGTCATCGCAGAGGTAGCCACAGGATATCCTAGTGTAACCTTCCTAGGTTGTCGACCCCCATGTTGGGTTATCTTGTAACCTCTACTAGTTGTCGAGCCCCCATGCTCGCTATGCGGGATCAACATACCTTGCAAGATTACTATGCAAAGGCAAGGAAGTTGATCTTGCCATTTCAGGCCTTCCCACTAATCCCAAACCTAAATGAGCACTTGGGCCCATGGGTGATGCTACATTATCTAAGTTAATGTGTGAAACTACCCAAACCCCCTAATTAATTAATTAATTTATCACTTGATTAAACTCATAATGTTCTATCCTGGACCAACCACTTTGGACGTTGACCCCCATTGAGAGCCACTCCCCCAACAAACAACAAACTCTCAAAACCATAAATGGGAAAGCCAGCTTGCACAAGATACCAAATCCAAACAAATAACTACACCAAGTGAGGCATGCACCATCTCAAACTAGAACTTCAGAGTAACAGAAACCAAATTCAAGTGTAAGGCTCAAACCCACAGAAACACAAGCCAAGTGTAAGATCAACCATCATCAAAGTAACAAAATCATAAAACCACCTGCTTTCAAGTGAAACAACATTAAACTCAAATAAATACTTCAGGCTTGATATGGGTTATCCAAGGTAGATCCTCCTAGGTCATCGGCCCCCATACCAACCCTTGCAAGTAAATAAAATCATATCCCCTCCAACCTCTAGAAGACTAAATCACTAACACAGTAGTTTTCCTGTGACAACATTAACCAGATCTCAAAATACTATAGTTAAACCATAATTACAAATCAACAAGTGATGACATCACAATGAGATCTTCAACTTAGGCAATAACCAACATAATCAACTCACAAAATAAAAACCTTCCCAAGAACCAATTGGCTCAAATGGACCTCCTCCCATTAACTCATCACCATCACAATAACAAAATCCACCACAATCGCCAACGACAAATTCAAACAACAATATATCATGATTATACCTCAGCAAGCATTCACAACAAACATGGAATTCACTTCTCAAGAAAACCCACAATATCAAATAAAAATAAAAACATACCTCCCACATGTTATACTACTTAAGTCATCAACCAATAAATCAAAGTCATATAAGTTAAACAATTGTGGATGCTAAATCTGTAAATGGCTAATATTCCATCATTCATCATTAGCAACACAGAAAATATTCACATCCATATGAGATAATACATCATGATTCAAAAATGCAAACAAATAACAAGATAACTAAAGCAAAAGCATATAAAAACATGATGCCAACTCTATCCAATATTGGATTGGTGCTTCTATGGAAAGAATCCCTTTCCCAATCCTTGCTAAGCTCCATGATATGAAAATGATATGAAAATGCTATGAAGATTGTGTATCAAGTGGTGAAGTTGTGGAGTGAACAAAATTAGCTCTCCATTAAAGAGAGTAACTTTGCATGAGGATTGTGGATGAGTTGTGGAGGAATGAAGCTTCTATTTATATATTTTCAAGTTGAAAGAGCACTCAAAAGAGAGCAATGTGGGATAATGTTTTGACCAATGAGATGAAGCCACTTGTCACCTTGTGAGTGGTTGAGGAATGTGCAAGTTTTGGTCAATGTGCCAAAGAGAGGGAGATTTGAAATTTAAATTTGAGAGTTAAATGTTGACTTTGACCTTTGCAAAGGGACATGTAAGAGCTCATAAATTCCTTGTTGGATGTACATGTCAACTTGCTTTTCAAATTCAAACTTGAAGAATATTCCCAAAAGATGCCTTGTCGAGAGAAAATGATGATTTTAATAAATCAATAAATTGATTTATTTCTGCAAGTGGGAAAAGTTAGATGATGTGATGGGTGATTAGATTAGATTAATCAGGATTATATTAATTTAGTGAGGGATTAGGTGATTTGACCCATTTGACTTAAATTTAGGGATTTAAATCAAATCAAAGGGAGATGAAAGGTGATTTCAGATTTAATTAAATAAAGGTTTGATTTATTTAATCATGGAGGGTGATGTTAGGATCAAATTAAATAAAGTTGATTTATTTAATTTAAATTGATGACTTTAGAAGATTGATCAAATAAACTTGATTTATTTGATGAATGGATGAATATGACCTAATCAAATGCATGATGTCTATTTCATGTGTCTACAACAACCTATCAATCTCTTCAACAACTTACTTAAATTAAAGGACTATATATCACAAATAACAATCTACTTTTACTAATCCAAACAATAAACTAACATTTTAAAAGATTATCAACTACACTAACATTCTCACCATGGTCTCAAACTAAACATTGCAAATGAGATCGACATTAAAGTAATTTATCAAACTTACAACCCTGATCACACTATTTCACCAAACTCACAATAAAAAGCAAACATGAATGAATTTCCCAAATAAACATCATTTCCACTTTTAATCTATTAACTTAATCATCCCAATTTTTTAAAAAACAAACTCGTAAATTCAATGTAACAATCACTCAAGCATTACAACCAAACACACTTTATTGGCTTATTTACTACCAAGTTACAATGGCCTTCCAAAATAAACTAATAAAAAGTAACTTAATGTTCAACCATTCATCTCTATATTTTATATCTTTCCATCATTCACCTTAACTAACCACCACCTTTCTATTTTCTCACAATATTAAACATACATATGCTTCACTAGCTAAACATCCTTTTCATACTTAAACTAAAATAATATCTATCACGAATAGTTTATTCAACTTGGAATGATACCTTGACAATCTGAATACAAATATCATTCACTAAGCATCATGCTTCTTACTATGGAACTAAACGATGAAGTCTATAATAATTCTAAGATGGTACCAAAGTTTGACTATTAGAAAGAGAACATCGAAACATTTTACACAAAATAGACTTAAGTAAGACAAGCAGAGACTACTCTCTCAAGTAATTTCATTAATTTCTAATCCAAAGCAAACCACAGTAGATACGAGGATGAGACAATAAACGAAAATCCCAAACATTTGTTTTAAAGAAACACCTTTTGAGCCTCCTAATAAGGAAATTTCCCATCTAATGACAATGAAGTTCGAAAACTGGCCACTAGAGATCGCACCCCTCATTTTGGCTGATCATACTTCGAGTTCAGTAAATTATACAGACAAAAACATCAAGGAATAACAGATGCCTATGAAAAGGGGTTTATGATTGGAAAGATCCAAACAGACGGGTGTCTTCTATAGAATCGTGATAGAGATTCTAAAAGTAGTTTCAAACATATTTCTAGCGCCTGTAAAAGAAATTGATTTCATGTTGACTGAATTACATGCAGTGGATTTGATGGAGTGCATTTTACTTGGTACCTGTAGATCATATATGAACATACGCTCAGGAGTATTTCCAATGACACTACACCTTGTTTGGATCCTAAAAGTGTAGCACTTTTTTCTTGTGGAGTTCATGGTGATACTAAACAAAACTAGATAATGAAGAACTAGCATTGGCATTCTATTCTCCTCTCACATATATTCTTCTACACTCAAACGATTGAAGGTAGGTAAGCATGCCAATAGAATTCATATCTATCAAAATCATCATAAACCTCTAGATATTACTCCAGAATGAAATCAAAAGGAAAGAAGGCTACGCAATATAGCCATTGTCAAGAAATGAATTAACAAGGTAATCGAATGCAAACAACATCACATTCGGCAAGGAATCTGGTGCAGCCTTCGAGTTCAAAATATGAACAGAACCTTTGCATTACACAGATTTGAATCTTATTGAAATGAGTAAAGGAGAAGATCTCCAAACGTGACAGACGATTCTCGCAAGCAGAATACCTATTTTAAATGTTTATTAAATACAAACCAATGCATGATGAATGCACGTTTTCCAAAAATCAAACTATAAATATTTTTTTTAGATTCCAGTCAAATCTCACTGTGGTGAATACATTGAAATCCCAATCATAATTCAAGATTTCCCCAACGCCTCTTCAATGTTTTATAATTATTGAGGATGATAGTGATAATGGAGACAATGAGAATGGCAATGATAGGGAGCAATATACAGATAATTTTAACTAACAGCAACGAAGATGATGACCATGATCTAACTTCAGATGGTGATGCTATTTCTATCAAAAATCTAAGATCTATTTCATATGGATCAATAGGGCAGTGGTTCAATCGTAACAGACATCAAATTCCTATATCCACAAATCCTTCCAAAGATGAAAATGATTGTCAAATATTTGGTGCGGGAAGAATCAGGCCATTCAAACGTAAAAATAACAATATCTAACAGTACCACTGTTAGGCTTTTAAGGTAATGAATGCAATCTTCAGGGCAGGAAAGCTAATAAGGAAGACAGCTATCGAAATAACCCAAATTAAAATTAAGAAGCCGAGTATAAGGGAGTTTGGAGATAATTCGAATGCTATGGGTATCAATTCATATGCTATAGAATCACGATCACTCATCAAAGAGATCGACAGGTATAGAAGGATTTCTCAAAATTTTCCAGTATTCTTTCTGCTAACGCAAAATTGAGAGCTTGGGTACTGGTTATAGGCATTCTCCAGACGTGGCCCACGAACTGTTTGACAGAATGCCTCAAAGAATTACGAGCACAAACCAAGCACGATTAGATCAATAACCAATTACCGACCCAACAGATGGAACACCAACTACAGATACTTAAATAAATAAAAAACAAGGGGTCAAAACTCTCTATAACGTCAGGCATCTTCGATACCAAACATGTAACTATCAAGAAAATTCATTTAGCAGGTATAAGCCAATTCTAAGGCATGATGAATCATGACATAGAAAAAGGTTTTCTTCTAACAATAGAAATGGCCAAAATTAATCTCTATTCCCCTAAGTAAACACACATTAGGATGAAGACCAAAGGGAGTTTTGATTATCAGGAAAATCCAGTGCGGGTAATTCTTAAATATGGAAAGTAGACCTTACTGACCTTTCCACCGACAAGCATGGGCATGAGCTCCCTTCAACAATGAAGATGATGGTTGAATAATTGATTCCTTATGTGTATTATATCCCCCTCAAGCCGAGAAGATAGAACATTGAATTGGCCTTTGACGGTAAGATCATTGGAACAGGGAGTGTGATCTAGACTTGTTCACAGATGTGAATAAGCTTATGGGTTTCTAGAATGACTCTCTCTGTAGTCTCATCAATAACCATCATCATGGTTTGTAGGTTCGGCTTCCCATACTTCTACATCTACAACCACGACACCCTCGCCTACCTTGATCATAACTTGATCTTTATCTATATCTGTGAATCGAAATCAAGACCGAGAGGAAGGTTAGGGCTGCGGCCACATAGAAAATGATCTCCCCCTCTCAAAAATCCCTCGTTCCCTACATACTACAGCCTCCTCGTCGGTTACAAAACCATTTCCAATGGTAATTAATTTCCATTCACCGTTTGTAACAACCAATTTCTAAAATAAGAATTCCCACTTCGCCCACACTTTCACCCGCGTTGCTAACAAAATAAAATGCATTTCATGCACTCGCTTGTGAAGTGGATGCTTTTCATGAAAATGCAATTGAATAGCTTGAATAATCATTTTTCATTGAATCTTTACTAGCTTATCTATCTTATTATATAATCTATAAAGGTAATGCCGAGATATATCAAATTGTAGGACTCCATTTTACAATTTTATTGTTATATGTTTGTAATAATAATTTAAGTATGATAAAAACTAATTAATATATTATTTTATTTATTTAGAGATAATCTTATGATTTTAATAATATAACATCATTTAATTAAGATTTTTCTCATTTATGCCAATCTGGGAAAGAGCTAACGGTATTTCCATGTTTCTCGAGCCTTAAATCTAACAAAACTTATTTAGACTCTCATCAGTGAAGGGCAAAGAGAAATTGATTGATAATAAATATCCACGAGTAAAGAAATATGAAAGAAATGATTGGTATTTAAGAACAAATAGAATCAGAGGATATGATGAATTATTGAATGTGAAAGATGGTTGTCTTGTGCACAAATTTTGGGGTTATGTGATGAGTCATGTTGATTATATAATTAGTCTTGTTGGTTGTTTACTTAGCTCACCAAATGCAATTAGCCCTTTCTGTAAAATGTCCTCTTTCTTTTCCTATCCTTTTGGAAATTTTTAATTATCCGAGTTGCTGCATCAAACTCCACATCAAGAGTATTTGGATGTTGTATTCCAATTAACTTAATTACAATTGAAATAAATGAATTTGAATAGTTAGTAGCTATCCCCCATGATTTACTCATAACAATCTACCTGTGATCTATTAGTTCCAATGTGTTTGACAATCAATTGATGGTTTAGGGGTGGAAAGGGGCACCTGTGGAGGGTTGAATGTTTCCATCCATGTTCAAAAATAGTAAATTGGCAAGCTAGAAAGAAAACCTTCTGAATGGATTGAAGTAGAGGACAATAGTTCAAGGGCTTAATTAATATGTTCCAGTGAAAGTTACTAAATTGCCATATATTTATTAAATCCTGCTACATCTGTTTAAATATATGAATACACCCAAACGTTATGTTTTGCTTACTTATGAATATGATAACTCCAAAATTGTTTTATTGAAATTAAATTTAAAACACATATAAAGGGTGTAGATGTGTGTAGAAATACATTTTCATAGTGGTATATGATCATCAATATTCTTGAATACATTCTACAAGGAAAATTTAATTAACCTAGGCACGCAGACTGACTCTTTATCAAGCTAAACCAATGCTTATTTCTTATAACATATCAAGGGGAGGAAAACTTACAAAATGCTCCTACTCTCCTGCCATGGCAGCCACATACACATTCAAGGAAGATTAGCATTTACTTAATTTGACAAACACCATGCTTATGTTTATATACCTTAGCATTGAAAACTTTGGAAGCCTTATAGTTTCAATTTGGAGATTTGTTTGCATAAGGCCTAATGGGATTTGCATATCTTATTTTTCATTTTCCTGTTAACAAAATATATTTCTTTGTCATAAATAAAGTGGATTTGCTCTTATTGTCCAACTAAATTTTTTCTTACAATTATATGATATAAAACTTACATGGATCTTATGCAACTGCTGAAGCTGGATACAAAGTAAATTCACAAGGTGAGATAGAGTATCCAACTCTCTTTCCATGCTCTGATCTCTTGTCTGTCCATCCTTTCTGTTGAGGCCCTGCGTTCACCACACAACCCAGTTTCACAAAATTAATGTTTTCTTTGACTTAATACCTTTGGCTTTGTATCTTATCCTTAACAATTAGCTTATTTGTTAGAATTTAATGGAAAAATTTACATTTTGAATGTCTTTTTGGATTTGAATGTCTTTGGCTAGAGAGATATTGCATTGCCTATCATGAAATTGTATGCTGAGACTTTTGATGGCTCTACAATAGAATAAAAGGAGAGTGCTTTGGTTTGGCATCATCGTGATGAAGACCCATGAGACCACACTCTAAGGATGCTTTAGGGTTTGGCTACAACTTTTGATAAGCAACCGAGAATTCATTAGCTTAAGTAGCTCTTGATAGTTTGGCTTGAGTTTAGTATTTCAAGATGCATTTCTTCTTATCCTTGTCTCAGATACAACAAATAAATGCAACTGATGATTATTATTCCAGCTCGAAGTCATGGAAAGGACAAAAGAATTGCTGGTTATTGATGTCCCTTTGGAGGGAGAGTTTTGACATCCCCCTAAAGGGTTGATGACATGAAGTTCATTTACGGATTTTATGACTCTTTCAAGTAGGTAATTAGGTAATTCAATTGTGGGATGCAATAGATTGTTTCAGATGGACCATTCACTCTATCATGTAAGTAGAGTTTTGTTGTAATATTCTTCTAAAACCATTGTAGATATGTTATATTATATTATATTATTATATATATGATATATATTATATATTATATTATTAGCTTGAAATTTCAATTAAAGGATTTATTTTGAATGGAAAACAATGATGAATGATAGTAATAATAGTAATTTATAATATTTTATATGTGTATAATCACTCCAAACATGACATTACCTTCATCTTCATGCTTCAATAATTACCTCATGGAAATCCTTAGTGATCATTCATGAAAGGAATCATGGAAATGGGTATATGAGAAAGGTTCCTTTATAAGAAATAAAGAAAGTAATATATGGAGAAGCTCCAACATTTTAGAATACTAAGAAAAAAAGAAAGTGTTATTACCACTATCTTTGTTCAAAATTACATTAGATTATTTAATAAAGAGAGTTTATTTGAACCAAGTTGAATTAGATTATTCAGAAAGAACAGTTGACTTTTCTTCAGTTCATTTGTAAGTTTGGATCAAAAGATTATGGTATTCTTTCATTGAAGGCTTGATTAGAATTATATGGTTGTAAATTTCAAATGAGTTTCATCTTGAGAGAAATCACTTTACCATCCTCAAAATATGGATTATACCTTCACTTGTTGCTATTGTTTCTTCTTGCATGGCATTTTTCAGACTCTATAGGCCTAAGGCCTTAAATAAAAAATAGAACTATTATGCTTTACAAATAAGTTCAGAATTTACTGAGGAAGATACCACAATATTACAAAGTATATAGAGTTAATCAAAGCATGTGAAGGAAACTCCACCTACCTACAAACTAAGACAATACAACATCCCTTACTCTATCAACATAGTAAAGTGAGTTTATTTTAGCTTTGTAAACTTGAACAAATGAAAATATTTTGATATAAATTATAATCAACTTTCATGATTTCCTTTTATTTCATTATTTTAATAACACTAAAATTTCATCCAGTTAAAAAAATTAAAACCAGTCATTGGTCAAGTAGAACTCTCTTTATAAATAGTGAGATATATCCTTTTGAGATTTTTTTATTTTTATTTTTTCAAGGGGTAAACGCTTTTTGACTGGAGCTATGAACCAGATACAACCATTCAACAATTTCACCCCAATGAGGTTTGAACCTTGGTGGCAAGAACAACAATGCCACTGATAAACCATATCCTTTTGAGGTATTGTTTAGGTTAAATAAAAATGATTTTTTTTAGAACATAAAACTTTAGTAGAAGTCAAACAAATCGGCATGAATTTATAGACATGAGCATTGTAGAGAAATGTTTAGACTGTTTGCATGGAGAAATATCCTCAAGATGCATTGGTGTGGATTGTTCTGCATGTTGAATCTTTCAACACTACCTTAATTTTGGACCCAACATTTCATGAAGACTACTTGAGGAATGTACTTTGAGAATATTTGAAGCACCACCCTCTCTGAAGCTAGCTGCTAATTTCAGGTCTGATTTTGATTCTTGTGTCATTTGAAGTGATTTTTTAGTTTTTTTATGTATAAGCTATATGTGGAATTTAAACTGTAGTGATAAACTCAAGTAACATCAAAGTTGTATTTTAACTTTGGTAACTTGAACGGATGAAAATATTTCAATATAAACTAACATAATGAAGAGAGCACGTCCAAATGCTCCTAAAAATTAAGAGCATGCTACTGGTGGTTGAGTTTATTAGACGCTCACCTTCTTTAAGTGGTGCTATCAGGGTCAATCCTTGGAATACTAATGTTGTAGCTGAGGTCATGAATTTAAGTGGCTTAGAGCATTTGTAATTGCTATTGGAATAGTTTAAAGTGAGAGGATTGCTCACATTTGCTTGAGATTTTAGCAACAAGCGAGTTTCTCCATGGTATTTCTGTGTTTTATTCTTTATAGGGATTATCCTCCCTAATTTCCTGTAAATTCTTGTTAATTGAAATCAGTCAACTGCATTCCCAAACAAATCTGTCATTGGTTAACTATATTTTTATGAGTTCCTGGTGACTGTTGCAAGTGTAGTAACAGGGGAATTGGGACTGACATTTTGTTCTTACTAAAATTCTTTTCATTTTGTTGTATTACTTTAACAATGCAAACATCATTCTACAACAACAAATTTTGATTGATTGCTTCTCCTCCCTCTTTTCAACTAACCAAATATTTAAAAATTTTGCCAAACAATGAATTCTTCTAGATCTTCATACTCAAAATTTTGCTGCATGCATATAAAGATTTGTTTCATGAATTAAAGAACATAAGGTGTTTGAGGTGGTAATTGAAAGGAGTAACCTTAATTTTCGTAGTTATCTTCTACAGAATGCCCAACAACTTTTTTTCTTTTGCTTCCTGCTTGGTCTTCACAATCCACTTTTTTTATGATTGCCTTCAATCTGTGGAATTGCAGCTCCGATTCCTGTATTTCTATTGCATGAAGATGATATTTGGGTCCTGAGGGAATGGCAACTCTGATACCTATGTTTCTTTTGCATGAAGATGATATCCCATCTATGTAAAGAAATGATTTTCACTACAAATGAACCAGAATTTTTAGATGTTTTCTCCACGTCCATTATAACTGAAAAAATGGTTGTGCATGTAGGTGAAAGTTAAGTGTAACTGCTTTGGATAAGAACAACAGTGCGAGTGGCAAGCTATATTCATGTAACAGCGACGATTGGCATACCCATAAATTTAATGAACAGTAAAATGACTACTTTTTATCAATCACAAATTTAATGAATAGTGAAATCACATTTTTTACCTCATTATTTAATCTAACATTTTAATGCAATTTTTAATATAGACTATTTTTTTCCATATTAATTATCAACGGTGGCAATTTTCATTTCATTCGAGATTTACTCTCAAGTTTTTATGTATACGAAAAATTGTCATTGTAGTGGTATGCCTTTCGGCATAATTAAGTCATTAATTTTTTAATTTATTTAAATTAATCAAAACATTAATAATATTTATTTATTAAAACTACAAATATATATATATATATATTATATAACCTTTAAAATTACCAAATCCTTTATCTTAAAATAATCATTACTCAAACACAATCAAACAATTAATTATAACGAACATGGATCCAAATAGTGTCAAACCCCAAAGCAAAATGAACAACAAAACACGTCAAAAGAGATGATCTATATCACAATTGAGCAACTCGGTCAAGAGAAATGCAGAGGGGCACTACACCCTATTTCATACTACAACTTTCAATCTTGGCCATTGATTAAGACATCTTATTGACATCCAATCTCAGCCATCAATCCAAATCAATCCTTGCCTATAAATCAACCCTCTCATAAGCTATTTGGGGGGTTGATTCTTCAAGTATCCTTATGCTTTCAAAATCATTCTTGAATCATTCATCCATTTTTATCTATCTTCATTCATCTATCATCTCCATCTCAATGTTATACTACTAAATTGAGCAACTAACATATCACATCAATCGAATAATTCATCCATCATTGCATCTATTTGAGGTATTGAAGATTTGGATTAGATAATGCATGTTATTGTTTTATCATTTTTATTTTATCCAAATTTTTCATACACATTTTGGTGAACCTAACGTTGATTTTTGGCTCAATATTTTGACAAATTTTGAGGAATTTTGGAGTTGCATCCTTTTTGTTGCAGGTTTTGTTAGCTTTTTGTTGTAGGTTTTGCCTCATTTTGGGACAAAACCCTAGTTTTCAAAGATTTGACCATATCTTTCAAACGACTTTTTATTTGCTCACAAAAAATGTTTTTGAAGGTTGGGGACAATATCAAGAGCTTCCAATCCAAAAATTAGATTTTTTGGAGTTTTTTAAATTTTTATAAGTTTTTTTGTTATTTTTCATGAAAAATCCAATTTTGAAAGAAAATTAGAGATGTTTTTGGATTTCTTTATATTTTAGGAAATCTCTCTGAATTTCAATAAGGGTCTGTTCATTATGTTTTTAATTTGGATGAAAAATAATTAGACAAAAAATAGATCATTGAAAATTAGGGTTTTTTACAAAGATTTTCTTATATCTCACAAACGGTTTGAGATCATTTCACAAAAAAATTTCTATAGGTTTGGGATGATTTCAGGCACCTTCAAATCTAAAAATTAAAAAAATTAGACCTATTTCAGATTTTTTTATAATTTTTTTATTTTTTTTCATAAAAAATTAATGTTGGGTGCAAAACAGCAAAAAAATTGGATTTCTTTACATTTTGGAAAGCTCTAAAAATTTTAGTAAGGTTTTGTTCTTTATGGTTTTATTTTTTCTGCAAATTTTTTTTCCAAATATCAGATTTTTCTTGACTATTAGTAATCAATTATCTTGTTAGGGTTTTTCCTTTGTTGTTGGTTTTGTGAATGTGTGGAAAAATAGAACACTTCAAAGGAAAAATTGGATCAAGTAGAAAAAATATTTGGAGCTAAGGAAATTTTAGGTGCACACATTCCATCTGTCATCTTTTTTTAAAACAAAGGGGTAAAAACTTTATTAGAAATCAGAAAAGAGCATTACAATAATAACCACGGGACCCAGTCCCAGAAAACAAGGCGCAAACCCCACAACATAAAGCAAAATCAACTATCCCCATGTATCCTCCTATCCTCTTCCAAGAACCGGTCTAAATCCAGATGCAACTCAGGGTTAACTTGATCCCAATCCTCAACCTTCCAACCACTATCTTGCTCAGAAGCCCATTTGGCCAAGCAGTCAGCAGCACGATTCCACTCCCTCAAAGGATGCCTCCTCCATCCTAACTTGAAGAGAACAACTGCAAGGGCCCTCTCAATAGCATGAAGAATTGCTAGACCCTCCATGAAGTTAACAGTCTTCACCCCCTCATGTATAGAGAATAGAAAAATCACCGAACCAGCTGAGTCCCTGCCAACCCCACCAATTCCAGCAGGCCCAGGATTTCCCCTAGAAGAACCATCAGTATTGATCTTTAAAAATCCATTGGGAGGAGGTAACCACCTTCCAACCCGTTGGACCCTCTTTTTCCCATGCCTACAGTTCCTAGAACTGACAAAAGATGAATGAATTTCTTGAAGACCTAGTCTGGCCACCAACTCAGCATCACCTCTCTCCAAGGGGAAAACCACATCACATTTAGCTAAAACAGACTCCTGCACCATTCCAAGCATACGCATCCAAACTTGCCGACCCACCAACTTCTGATCACGAAAAATTCTGCGGTTCCGCTCCAACCAAATCTGCCAAAGCAGAAAGGTAGGGCCCACGAACCAAACTTCCTGCAAAAAGGAAGCCATAGAAGGAGGTCTTCCCATACTATCCCAGAATTCAACCAAAGAGCACGCATGAATACAGGGAAGCTTCCACACCTCCCACCACCAATGCCAAAGCTGCACAACAAAGGGGCACCGAAAGAACAAATGTGAAGAATCCTCTTCCGCTCCCCCACACAAAACACAAATTGAAGGTCCTTGAAATCCCCGTTTACGAATGTTATCCCAGGTCAAGCACCTATTCCAAGCCAAAGTCCAAACAAAGCAGTTGCATTTAGGCCACGAGAGTTTATTCCACACCCTTTTCCACCAATGAACCTCTGCCCCAGTTAGCTTCTGAGCCAATAACACCTGATAACCAGAAGCAACAGAGTAAACCCCCTTAGGATTATGGGTCCAAGCAAGAATATCTTCTTCCAGAAGAGAACTACAACTCCTACTATGAAGAATCTTGTGAAGCTCAGCACTTTCTTCCGCAAGTCCCAAATCTGGCCACTCTGCGGGATCCTTCCAATGAGCTACCTCCAACTGACCAAAAGAAGCAACAGACTTGAAGTCACTCACCCTAGCCCAGCCAGCCTCGAGAAATCTTTGGCACAAAGGAAGTAGGTTGGGGAACTGAGAAGTAAGTGGAGGGAATCCATCCCAAGAATCCGACCAGAAGAGAGCTTCAGTTCCTCGTCTACAGATCCAAAATAAACCTTCCTTAATAAGCTTTGCACCCTTCTGAAGAGTATTCCAAATCACTGAACCTTTCCCCTCAAGAGGGTAACGAGGAAGATCCTGCCGTGGAATCCCCGGGAAATACTTATGAGATAATATCCTGGCCCACGGCTGATCCTGTTCCACACACCATCTCCAAAATAGCTTAGCAGCCACAGCCACTCCAGATAACGCAGACTGTCGAAGACCAAGACCACCAAATTGCTTTGGGCTGCACACAACATCCCACCTAACCAGGCTCCACTTGGAAGAAGCCAAACTTCCCGCCCATAAGAACTTTTTCAAGAGAATCCAACTCCCTCAGAAAACCCATCGGAGCCACCTGAAGCATACATCTGTAGGTAGGGAGAGCCTGCACCACCGACTTGAGAAGCTGAACCCGCCCCGCAAAAGACAACCATCTGTGGGTCCAATGATTAACTTTTGCATGGAGCTTATCAATAATATTCTACCAAGAACCCTTGGGAAGATGGCGAACAGAAATTGGGAAACCCAGATAAGTCAAAGGGAGAACCCCTATCTGAAACCTTAAGATATTAGCAATTCTTCTCTGTATGGGGCTCGGCGTGTTGAAGAAGAATATGGAAGACTTCTCCTCATTAATCAATTGTCCTGAAGCAACAAGATATATGTCCAACACCTGCCTCAAGTTAGTAGCTTCCCTAACAGTAGCCATCCCCATCAGGGCAGTATCATCAACAAACTGCAAATGAGATTGCGGAGGCAAGTCTCCACCCCATCGCCAACCTTGAATGATGCCAAGCTCCACGCTTCTTTTCAACAAATGACCAAGGCCTTCCACAAGAAGCAGAAAAAGATACGGAGAAAGAGGATCCCCTTGGCGCAAACCCCTAGAGGCACCAAAAAGTTCAGAATGATCTCCATTTATCAAAACTGAGAAGGAAACAGACGTAACACAGCTCATGACCCATTGGATCCACTCCTCACCAAAACCAAAAGCAACAAGGATCTTCTGCCAAAAAGACCATCTAACCCTGTCATAAGCCTTAGCCATATCCAGCTTAATGAACATAGCCTTCTCATGGGAGTTGTCCATGGAGTGGATGGTCTCCGTAGCAATGACAACCCCATCAAGAATCTGCCGACCTACCACAAATCCACTCTGTTCCTCCGAAATCAACACTTTAAGCCACTTCTTCAGTCTCTCAGCCAATAACTTTGAGATGATTTCCATCTGTCATCTTTAATCATCGCTTGTCAACAAACTTTTATTTGGTGCTTAAAAAGAACAACTTGTTTGATCACAGATTTGGATTTTGGGGTCTAAAATCAATCTTGTTTGATGTCACGTCATTTAAATTTGGAATAAAAAGAATGATTGTCTTCCATCACACATTTTGGCTTTGGGTTAAAAATAACAAGTGCTTCCATTTTTTTCTAACACACATTTTGATTTTTTAAAGGGAAATTAACAACTGTGAGTGTGAATCAAGTGCGTGTGTCCTCCAAAACACCTCACTTAGTTTTCTTTTGTCATACCCTTCATAGGGGGCCTGCTTGGAGTACACACTCCTCCAAGGAATGACCTCAATTGAAGTGTGAATCTAAAGACACACTTATTTGGGAGTTAAAATATTGTCACTCTCGGCTAAGCCCCATAAAACTTTATACCTTTGGGAAGTGAAGGTGAAGGGTGGGTTACCCCTTTCTCCCAGCTGTGTGGAAATATTTTTCTTTCAAATCATCCTTAGTCAACCTTGTGCATCCTATCTTAAGACCTAATTGGCCATACCCACCTTGCTAACATTAGGATTTGGTTGTGTATTCAAGTGTTTGCTTAATCATAACATTTAATCTTGAAAGACAAAATTATCATTGTGTTTGGTGTGTGTGTTCATGCATTTACATGTGAAATATTTTGTTTGATATTGCCCAAGACAAACTTCCAATAAACACTTGCCACATTATCCAAATCACCCAATCTTGTCATTCCAAATCATATCTTAATCAACATAATCTCTATAATCCAATCAACATCATTTTACACCATGAAAACATTAGAAGACATAGCACAAAAGCTCATTCACATACTTCACAAAGCTCAAATAAGCCTGTCACCTTTGGACCAACAAACCATTCAAGGAATCCATGACATGATCCACAAAATTCAAACAAACCAATCACCTAAAATGCAACAACTCATAGCACAAGCCTAATACCTCATGGCCACTTGTCAAATCCAACAAGCAAAACATCAAGTCCAATGACCAAACCAACAAATTTCACATCAATCCTATGTGTCACCTATATCATCATATCAACCTCATCCATCCACATATCATGTTACCCCTTTATCAACCTATCACACCTCTTCTATTGTCAACCCCTATCCATATCAATGTACCTCTCAACAACTATTATCCTATGCAACCCCTTCATCATCATTACAACAACAAATCATACCACAACAAGTCCAAACACCATTCCAACCCCAACACATTCAACCACAATCCTATGTGTCACCTTCATCATCATTCCAACCTAACCCATATACCTATCATGTCAATGCCACCTCAACATATCCACCCATATCACAACAAGAACATAGGATCCCAAGTCCATGTTGGCAACAAAATCAAGAGCCTTTCAATTCTCATGTTACATTTGACAAGGGGAACACCAATCTAGTTCATGCACCCTATAACTCTATCATACCACCATCCAATCAAATTCCTCTCCCTAAGCCACCATGTCCTAGTCCTAATTCATTGGCGTCTCCACCTTCTAACCCATAAGCTCTTCATTACCCCCACCATCATCTAATCCTCCATAAAATCTATGCCCTAAATTCAAAAATTTCAAAAAGTAAACCTATGGCATTACCCAAATCCACCCATCCACCTACAAAGGATGTGACCCAAGGGCTAATAGCAATGAATCAAACATTTCCATGTCATCCAACTCTTATGTTTGAACCTACCAAAGAGTCTTCAAACACCATGCCCATCCTTAAAACCTCATCATGTAGTCTCCCCCTTGAGCCTATCCAAGAGTCTCCTCCATTGAGCCCAAGTCAACCTCCATCATGTCTCCATATTGTTGACCATCTAGAACATGTTGAGCCCATTCAAGAGTCATCCCATTCCACTTCCATTCAAGCAACCAAAGAGGTATGTCATAAGCCTAATCCTAAGCATGTGGAAACATAAAACCCTAGTCCTAATCAAGATCAAATCACTTTCATCCAACCTATCCATAATCTATATCTTTTCTATGATTAAGATGATATCTACAATGATGAAGAACCTATCCATGAACAACTTGATCCTATATGGTCTATCCATGAGCAATATATTCCAAATGCACCTTCACCTAGCCCTATCCATGATCCATCAACATCAACTTCCCTTGATGAGACATATGCCTCCCAGGCACACATAGAAGATCAAACAAATACCTTATATCTAAGTGAACACAATGCTAATCAAGATCCTAATGATCTTCCATCACCCACTATCGACCCCATTGCAAGTCCTCCATCATATCTTATTGGTATTTCCATCATCATTCATGAATGTTCCTCCTTAGAACAACAACAACCATTATCTTCTCTTGCTTCATTTTCTCCATCCAATAAGGAACTCATGTCTAGTGTTCCACCTACACCTCTAAGTCCCATTGTCCATTGCATACTCCAAAACATGGACCACCAAGGTAAAGGTATACACCTTCATGAACAAGGTATTATCCATGGAGCCTATCCATGTCAAAGTCCCTCAATGCTCTTATGGCCTTAGATATACACCCCAAGGACACCAATCTCAAGATGTTGGTATTTCCTCCATGGCTCCTAAGTCCACCTCTTTCCATCATGAATCCTATCATATGCCTAAAATATATGTTGCCATCCCTCCTCCATCATCTTACAAATGTCAAAAGCATGTGACCATACACCTTCCACCATCCATTGTTCCACCATTACTTCCCACTCCTAATATCCCTCCATCAACTTTTCCACCATTGCTTCCAACACCTAATATCCCAATCATTCATAAATACCCTAAATATCCTAGTCATGACCAATAAATGCACACATTGAGTAAACATAAAGCTTCCACTCATTCCATCCACCCCATGGGATTCAAAAATAAACATTTGGATTCCTCCTTTCATAAAGCCAAAATTACTAAGGATCCTAGTCCCTTAGGGTACAAATGCAAGAAACCAAAGAAAAATACATTCAAAAATCCACCCATACCCATACCTTTGAAAGCAAAGTCAAAAAATAAAATGATATGGGTCCCTAAATGAAAATACAAATCAAATGTGGCATCCACCTCTCAAAAATCCCAATCATCCTCCTCACACCTTCAAAAATGTTATTCCATGCAAAACTCTCAAATTCCTCCATCCCACATGAAAATCAAAAATCATAAAAAGCACTAAGTCTATGTGGGTCCCTAAATGCTTACGTCATCCATCCACTAAGCAAACATCACCATTGCTTCCTACACCACCATCCACTCAAAAGCTTCAATATTATTCATGGTGTGTCTACAATCATTGGTCATGATTCATTTCCATACATCCACCACCCCATCATTCAACTATTTTCTTACTTATTTTACTCACCCTATCCCTATGGTCCATGCTTTTGCATAAAAAATTCACCCATCTTCCTTACATTAGTCCTACATAATCTGCATCATAATCCACTTTTGGTCCTACATAATCCGCATCATAATCCACTTTTGGTCCTACATGATCCACATCATAATCCATTATCACACATTTCATAATCCATCATCTACCTACTCCATCTCCCTTTCATGTCATCCCTTACCAACATCTATGAGCATAATGACATTTGAAATGGTTCATTTGATAACATCCATCTCTAGTGGGAATACCACCTTGCATGGAACTAGACACTTGATTCCCTCCTATCCATATTCCCCTTCTCCTATCCAAAAAGTAAAAATGTCAAAAAAAAAGAAAAAAGAAAGAAACAAAAGAAACAATAAAGAGAAATCCTTTCGTCCAATGGTGAAAACCTGGTAAACAAGCGCCCTGGATAAGTACCATGATGAAAACCTAGAAAACATGCATCATGTGTAGGTTGATATTCTATGTCACTTACACTTGGGGCACAATGTATTATTTATCCAACCTAATATCAATTCCATCATTCCTACCATCTTTAGCCATCATATATACCTATCATATTGAGTCCACTTATCCACCCTTCTCCTTTTGATATTGATGGAGATATAGGGGAAAAGTGTTGAAACATGCTTTGGATAATTTTTGATATATACCCCATCCTTCCAAACAAGCCTATCATTATCCTATTGTCATAAGATTTGTCATGAAAAATATTGAGTACTGTACCTAGAATGGGGCATGTTATTCCTATGCAACATAGTCTTTGAAGATCAAATATTTGCTCTCTTATGATACATACATCCATTCCATTCACTCTGACCTATCCTTTTTATCCATCCCTCTATCATGAGCCTTTTATCCCTTATCCTATCACCCACCCTTCCATCCATCAATCCCATCTATCTCCTTGCACCTAGACTTGGTTTTCCCTTGTCATCCTATATTTTCATCCATTGACACCTCAAAACATTTTAAAAATCCAAAAAAATCAAAACATTTCAAAAATCTAAAAAAATCAAAACATTTCAAAAATCCAAAAAAATTAAAACGTTTCAAAATCCAAAAAGTCAAAAATTTCAAAATCCAAAAATCAAAACATCTTGAAAATCCAAAAAAATAAAAAACTCAAAATCCACAAAAAAATTAAAATATCCCAAAAATACAAAAAAAAGGAAAAATGTCCTAAAACAAGACAAAAAAAAGAAATAGCCAGCAAAAATCCAAGCAATAAAATCAAACCAAATCATTTCTTCCAATCAATTCTTTAAAACAATTCAATGTATCCTTTCATCCAATCAAATCATCAAATCAAACATCATATCATTCCAAGCCACTTCTTCAGCTCAAATCAATCAAATTAATTCCAAGCAATAATCCAAATGCAAGTCAATCCTTAATCCATACCAATCAAGTTGATCAATCTTGTCAAATAATCCAGTCACATCCTTTGGTCTTGATCATAACCTTGTTGTAAACCCAATCAATCAAATTCAGTCAATCATCCTTGTGTTGATCTAGGAATATGTCATTCCCCAGAATGACAACACTATCATCATCAATCATCATCATAAATCAATCAATTAACCATCGATTTGCAACTTGATAGGGAAAATAATTTGTTTTTTTTGTATCATTTGTGCATGCTTGCTTGCTTGCTTGTGTGTGTTATCATTTTTATCTTGCATTTACATCAAATCTGAATTATTCCAACTAATATTCATATCTTGCATCTAGACAAGTGGTCGCGCCCATAAAAGGATATGAAAATCATGGTAAAACCTTTCCTGGGAATTGGACATTCTGACAGGTGACTAATATCTCTCTATGGACGTTCATTTACTTGTCAAAGCAGGGGATGTATACTTTAAATGGCACAGAAAAATATATGCACTAAGAACTAGTTTTGGTCAAATCTTAGCAGAAATAAATGCTAGAAATGAATTCTATTTACGCTATAGGAAGGTAATGCAAAGTTCTTTGACTCAACTATGATTTGATTAAAACAGAAACCATAACAGCTATGACTGAAACACAAACTGTGAACTGGCCTTATGCTGCATGAACAGGCACAGGGATGGATTCTCTATGCTGCAAGAGCAGTACAAGACTGAGTTTGTATGAAAACTTCAAAGATGAAAACTTAACTAAAGATCAAGAGAAAAGAACAACTAACTAACTAGCTACAAATACTTACTAAGTGGGCCCCCTTAGCAAGCATCTACTGATTACGCAAGTGCTAAACTCAGAACTTCATCAAAATTTATTCATGAAAACAGAATGGTATACATTGCTTTGTTGATATGGAAACTAACAACAAACTCTGTCTCTTGTCAAATAGATTCTGCTTTTCCTTATCATACTGATTCTTACATGATATTTGTTATCACTATGCTTCTATCTTACTCTAACTATCATCTCTCTCTCACTCGCGCATGAGGAGTACTTTATTTAAAATCAGGAGAGCAACTAACTAACTAACCCTATCAAAGAAAGGCGTGGAAGTAAAGTGTATCCCAGAATCAAGGAGCAAACTTCATAAATGAATTTATGCATTCAACCCAATCCGAAGAGAATCTAGCACTCCACTCTTTCCAGATTGACTGTTGTTAAAAATATTTCCCAACAGTTTCGGTCAAAGAGTCTTCGCCGGAGCTTCCTCGAAGTCATGCAGGAAATGGACTTTACTAGAAGGCCGAGATTGGTTGCGCTTGACTCAATCATTCTTCAACAACTAGCGAAACAAAAGGTAACAGATGCAAAAGAAAAGGCATATAGCACATACATGATATCCATTCATTAATCACACATTTAAATCTATTTCATCATTCAAAAACTGTATGCGATATACCAGTCATTTAGGGAGTCAACTGGGCAATAAATGTAATCAAGTCAACACAATAAGCTATAGGAATATGAAAGTATTTTGCTACAAGATATCCCCATAAAAGGTTTCAACAGAGTTTAAACAACCACAAAATAACAAAAGTAGAGATATTAAGAGTCCATCATAATATCTAAACTATGAGCACTTTTTAAGCTCATCAACAAGGTTGTATTACGCTAGGGCATGAGACACATTGTCACCTTGGTCCTTATACCTTGGTGCATCATGTCTAGTGTTACATCAAACACCATGGTTGTTCACTTTCTTATAGCATAACACATCATTCATCTCCTTCATCCACTTCCTATCTTGCATCATTCATCTTCTCCCTCCTTATCATTTCATTTCGAGAGCATATTTGTGTTTCTCCCACATGTCCTCTCTAGGGGGCATCATCATCCCATCATCATCATCCATTTTCCTCTATCCATACTGTAGTTTCTTTGAAATGATGTTACTCGACACAAAGCTCATCATCTCGAACATCATCTCAAAGAGGGGAAAATATAGACAATGAAAATTGTCCTTCACCTATGAACCCACCTTTTCATATAAATTCCTCCTTCTACTTGTATAATTAAATAATTTTAATTATTTAATTATCTTTTAAGGTCATATTGCTCTATTAATTAAATAATTCTTAATTATTTAATTTATTTATTTTTTCCTTTATTCTTCCTTTGATTAATTAATTAAATTTCGTTTATTTAATTACGTCACTAATTATCCCCTTCCTTTCTATAATTAAATAAATTCTTGTAAACTACTGAAATTGCACCCTATTGAATATGAAATTCAACATTTCAGTGTAACATAGGAAGACCTCTCAAATTGTGGGCTTTGATAAGTAGAGGTCAACCTCTAAATATGGTCGACTTCCTCTTGGTTCTCACCAAAATCCTACTAGTTTTTCCTAAGGAAAAGGGAAAAGAGATAACATAAAATGAAAACTACCTCCTACTGTGATACGTTCCAATGATAGATATGTCTAGGATCGTGATGGGCCAAAAGTGGCGATATGATGGGTTTTTGTAGGGTATGTGGCTGACGACTTTTTTTACCCAAAATTAATGAAACGAAAAGGGTTTTTAAAGAAGATTCTTAGCTTTCCACCAATATAAATTACGCTTTACTTTGAATTTATTAAATGATTATTATTTATTTTCTATTTAAATTACAACTAAAGTCCTAATTTATAGGCTGATTGAAAAACATCTATAACTTTCAAACGGTATCACATTTTTTTAATCTGAAACATGCATCACATTCTATGCTTCGCATACTATAGGATTAAAAAAAAATGAATTTCATGAATTTTTGACCAAGTTAAGATGGTTAGAAAAGAGAGTTTTTTTATTTTTTAAAAGTTGTAATAAAAAATTCATAATTAATTATATACATGGAAAAAAATATCAAAAAATATGCATCACATTTATACATATTTTTGAAATAATATAGATAACTTATTCAAATTTTTACATCAATTTTCCTAACTCTGATATTTCTAAATTTTTTGCCACTTAAGGGCCTATTTTTTCCATGATGATACAGTTCCAATCAATCAACAAGCTAAATATGCAAAACTCAAGATAGTTATATGTTTTGCATGAATATTTCATGAGAAGACCAACACATTCAATTCAAGAAGGAAAAAATATTTTCACAACTTGAATTATTTGCAATACAATACAACTCATAACCTGCAAACTCACATATATTTCTACATAAAGGTGATGCTAATGAGACAATAAAACAAGGAAATATTAACTTCACATGTAATGGCATCAATCATAAAAAATTCACACAATAAAATAGAATATGAGAAGGAAAACTACTTATCTTCATTGATTTTCAAGATGTCAAATGTTGTACATGACTATGAATGAGTTACAAACTCTATATTTTTCCTACAAGGACTCCAAAATGAGTCACAAAACAGAAAAAAGCATAAGTCAGAACTGCCTCCAAATGAATCACCCAAGTAATTATATCTCTCTCCAATTAAGATCCATCAAAATAGGACCTGAAAAGTAATTGGGGTCGAATGACCCCAAAAAGCCTGAAAAGTAGCAACTAGTTTTTCTTCAAAAGAGCACCAATATGCTAAAAAGGTCAACTTTGACCATTTCTAACCATAAAACACCCTAAAAATGCTCCAACCTGCTCCAAAAGCCTTCAAAATGATGAAAACAACCTCCTCCATTCTCAACAAATGTTTGCATAGTGGTCAAAACAACCTCCTAAATCTTTGGCACTTGTTTCCCAAGTGCATCAACCACTCCTATATGCTTGCAAAGGAAACAAAGCTTAACTAAATGATTCAAAGTATTTGCATACCACTTTTTGCAATAAGATAGTGTTGTGCCCTTAGCACACACGCCGCGTTTGGAACGGGGACCCTCTTTCTTTCGCTTTGCCGGGTCATTTTTGGGGCCACCTCATTTTGCGTGCCCCTCTTTTTTTGATGTTTCAGATGGTCGATGTTGCTCCAAAGTTCCATCATAAATCGATCATGCCTCTGCTTTTGGTTTTTGCTGCATTCCGGAGCCTCACGAAATCTCTTTGGCAATTTGGCCCTAAAACAGCCCTGGGCCTTGCCAGGCCCGGACGTCCGGAATTCCCTAACCGGATTTCCCCGTTGGGATTGCCATTTCCTGTGGCGTCCGTCGGGCATCCTTCCAGACCCCGGGGTCCGATCCACCTCTCGTCGTTTGCAAAATTGTTAAAATCTTTCGGGCGACGCCCTCCCCTCCGGGCCCCGAGCCCCGGAAGTCCGCTTTCGGGGTTCCACATTAGCTTCGCCATCCGCGACGGTGAACCTCCTGCAGTGACCCGCCCCCCGGGTCCCGCCATCCTCTTTGCCGACCGCAGTTTACGTATGTTCCTACATGCCGTAGGGTCTTCTGGGCCCCGATGTCCAAAATTCTGTGACGGTTTCGCCATCCCCGACGGTGGATCCCTTCCAGCCTCACGCCCTCCAGGCCCCGAACCGCTCGCCACCACCACTGATCAACCAACATGAAATCTCAAGGAAACCGTCACGTCGTGTATACCCAGCCATTGGGCCCTAGTTTTCCTGCCGCCGCTGCTGACTTCAAATTTACCAACTTTTCCTGTGGCCATACGAACATTTAATGCGGGCATTTATGGCGGTTGGGGTATAAAATGCCCAACCCGCCCAAGTCATTTTCACAAAAAGGATTGAAGCGAATTGAAGAAGCTATCATCTGGAGCCCACCGCCTTCGACAACATCGCGATCATCGCCCTCGGCATCATTCCGACCAACGTAGGTGGATCCCATGTCCCCCGCCTAGCGTGTTTTGAGGTAGGCCATCGGTTGCCCTCTCGTGCATGTTTTTCATGATTTTCAAAGATCTAGATAAATGAATAAATTGATAGGAGGGTATAATGCAGTAGAACACTAAATTACACACCAAACCCATGTGGTAAAAAACCAAGCAAACCACCTAAAATACCCTCCTTACCGATTCGGGACTTCTCCCTACTGCGACTGTTCTTTTCGCAGGGAAAACGTCCTCACCGAGCCCGAAACTTGCCTTCCCCATCAAAATTTCAAAAACTTCAAATCCCCAATGATGGCAATCCTCCTCTCTAGGCCCGATTCGTCAGGTTTCCTTACTTGGGTTTCCTCTTGCATTTCGTCGCGGTTCAACTGCAAACCTGCCCCTGCCTCTTGGCTTCCGAACCCCAGCATGTTCCTCACCGTCTAAACTTGAAGATGAACATGTGTCCTTTGGTCCCCTCAGGTTCCGGACCTCGGAGCTCTGTCCACGGAGTTCTGCCTGCATTTTTCCCTCTCCAATAGCAAGTGTCGGACGGCTTCCTGCTCCCCGGGCTCTGCTCGTGTTTCCGCTGTTAACCTTTGGTGATAAAATTCTTACGTCGCTGACACCTTCAGGCCCCGGTGTCTGGACTTTCGGTCTCAGAAGTTTGTCTCTCACCCGCCGTTGCTAACAACTAACCTCATCCAGCATTCCAAATTTCGGGATCCAGGCGTCAGGTTTCTTTAGTCCGATTTCCACCATTTTCCATGGCGAGGTCTTTTGGTAGAGTCATCAATGCCTTTCGGCCTCCAGGCCCGCCTTTCGCTCCACTGTTGACTTACATTTTCACATCTACGTCCTTGGGACTTCTCGGGCCCTGGTGTCTGGACTTCCGTTCTCGGGAGTCCGTCACTATCCCGCCATCGGGGAAATTCCTCACCCCGCCCTTTTGATCTCCGGGCTCTGAAGCACCGTCCGCCGTGGAATATCGTCGAATCCTTGAGTGGCTGTCTGCTCTCCGGGCCCCGTGTCTCGAGATTTCGGTCCTCACCCTCCATTCCAAATGGAGATTCCCGCCCTGAACTCTGCCCTCTGGGCTCTAGCTTGCCGGGTGCCGTCAGGTTCAGAAATGTAAAATCTATGACCGGCTTTTGCTGCTAGACTTCCCATCCCGGACTTCCATTCGGTGATTGCTGTCAAACATGGCAAAGTTTGTGCGTCATCCTGCCGTCGCCAACCCGAACCCTCAGAGGTGAGTTAACACATGTCGGCCGTCCCTTGGCCCCCTGGGCCCCAGCCCTCGGACTTCTACTGCCATATTTTCATTTGTTGTGGATAAGGAGGGAAACATCCTCACAGACATGTCGCTGGAAGGGATCACCAAGACATTCCACATTCCCACGTTCCAATAGATGGAGGTCCCCACATTAGATGAATGCCAAGCGGCATGGGATGCTAATCCAATAGGTTGCAAGAAGTCAATCAACCTCCATTGGCTTAAGGAAAAATGGGGCAGTGCTATGAAGGTTCCCCATAAACTCTTCCATAGTGATTTCCACGAGGATTACCATGACCTGGTAACCATGCTGAGTAGGGTCATGGGTCTTCCAACAATTGCCTACTTCCAGGAGTGGATGGCATACTACATTGAGCAGATCCTTTGGGGAAATGAGGACGTTACAACCAAGGTATCATTTTACTGGGGAGGCATCATCAGCAACTGCTTCCATGAGCAGTTTGTTAATGTGAAGAAGAGCTCCAGGTTCTATATGACCTCCTACCTGGTATACTCCCTAGCGAATCAAAGGTTGTACAGTGGGTTGTTTGTAGCACCCGATCAGGGGTAGAAGCAAGGGCTCAATCCCTTTGATAAATATCCGCAGCTCAAATACTGCAACTTCAAGAAAGAGTACTGCAGGGTCAATGACGCCTTCATCGGCCACATCATCAGGTTGATCACTGGAGACTTCTAGAGGAGGGTCTCCCATAGTGTCAGGGCACTCCTAAAGCAGTATGCTTTTCTGTTCATTCAGTTCCCAAATTTTACATACATCTAGGCCCAGGGCTTCTCTGAAAGGCCAAATAGATTGCCTCAGTACCCAAACGATAGAATCATCCTCTTAGAGCTCTCTCAGCAACTCCAACACATCCAGACAATCTTTGACAATAAACACATAGCGGGGATCTCCTACCACATGACCCTTGGCCAGGGCATGTATCGACTGCAGACGTCCCAGTGTGCCACCAACTTTGAGAAGGAGATGAAGGACTACCATTTCAACTGGCACACCGGTTTCCCACGGATGGATCCACATGGCTAGGTAAGGAAAGCACTAGGGCCAGCGTATGCCCACCAATACCACATTGAAGATTTCTGGGTTGACTGCCAAGATGACAAAGAAGTGTGTGCCAGGCACTACATGCGCATGACAGTGCTATTCCTTAGGAGGGTGCAACCGTTTCCAGTATCAGACCAGGTCGAGGAGGACAAGTCCACCATTATGCACGCAAGGTACCCTTCGGTTTCCAACCTAGCAATACCCTCCTTTGAATGGGATGAACAAGAGGTCGATGACCTAGACACCATCACCTAGCCGATCCTAACTCGTACCAAGGAGTGGATCAATGGACAGGTGGCACATCTAAAATGGCAAGGAGTAGTCCTAACTTATGAGGAGCTCAAGAGCGAGCCAAGTGCAATAGAGGATGTTGCTGCCACCACATCCACTAGCGGGATGTCCAAGTCTCCTCCGATCACCATGTCCTAGAAAAGGAAATGAACGGAGACCTCACAGTCTCTAGATCCCAAGGAATAAGCGAAGAAAGAAATGGGAGGCTCATCTCCCAAAAGACTTAAACAAGCAGTGAGTGCAGAAGAATCCCAGCCTCCCTTGGCTCTTCCTGCTCCTCCTATTGCACCGCCCACTTCCCTGGCTGAGGTTGTCGCTTCCCCGCCGACAGTGGAAATTTCTGTCCATCTTGCCCCTTTGCATCCGGTCGAATTGGTAATAATCTTTGACTCCTCCTCTGGCATGACCACTCCACCTTCTTCTTCTGCTGCTATCTCACCAATCACGTCACTCCCTCTGGCAACAATAACATCACCTGTTCCCCTTGCCAATATGCCCGAGGCTCTTACAAGGCACATGCAAAACCTCCCCCTTGAGTTCTCATAGATCTTAATGGACCCAACTATCCAAGCAACCCTCGCCCAGGTCCTTGCAATGGCTCAACCTTCACAACCGCCGACAGGGCCGCCAACTATGGAAGCCACAATGCAAATCTCGAAAGAGTTGGAGGAGCAAGAGCCGGAAGCCTTGAAGTCTATCGAGGAGGAGGCTAATGAATATCATGAGCATCCTAAGTACGAGCACCAAACCATTGATAGGGTGGTCTATGAGGAGGAGGAGACAGGCTCTTCCGAGAGTGGAGATGAAGCGGGGTGCTCAGGTGCTAAGGAAATCATCCAGACTTTCGATGAGGATCTTGAGGAGGAGGTGGCGCGGCAGCTAAAGGATGCTGGGGAAAAGGCAGAAGAGTCACCACCTGGTGAAGAGGGGCAACCACCAGAAGAACAGCTGACAAAGGACTTAACCGAGGCTGAGACCCATGTTACCAAGATCCCTAAGGCCGAGCCTATCGAGGAGAAGAAAGAAGAAGAAGCAGCAAAAGAGGAAAGTCCCATCCGGCAACTGTCCACCAACCTACTTGTCAAACGTCTCCTCTTCATTCATGACTCTGACAAAGAGGAGGAGGATGCTACCAAAGAGAAAGGAGAATCCCAAAAGGAGGAGGTAGAAGTCTTGCCTTTGACTAAGAAGGGCGAGGGTGGCCGTGATTCACCTAAAGGGAAGTCTGTTGTGCCCAAGTGGTTGGAGAAGCAACTTGAAAAGATGACCCCAGTGCTGAAGGACCTAAGGGCAAGGTTGGAGGCCATCTTGGCTCGATCCTAGATCACTACGAAGAAGGGGAAGAAGCCCAAGGTCTAATCCAAAGTAACAATGGATGCTTCCAGCTCCTGAGCAGCACAAATTGCAACGCCTATAGTTGGCCAAATAGGGGTGCATTATAACGTCTCTACCATTGACTTGGGGACAGCAACTAGAGAGAAAAAGGTCAAGCACCTTGAGGAGTCAGTGGCCACAGTGGTGCACCTGATAAAGCAAGACAAGATCTCCAAGGATGAGCTCAAAGTTTAGGTTGCTGCCCTACCAGATTATATACAGCAATGGTCGTAGTGGATGACCTGCCCACTACATCCACGGCTGCACCACAATTGCTTTCCAAGGAGCAAATAGATAAAATGGAGAGAAGGAAAAACTTGGAGAAAACCACTAAGGATTGGTTCTGACAAGTCACATACATCAAAAACATGGGAATCAGTAGGGCTGTGCAGACAGCCAACAAGTTCTTGGACCTAATGCAGTCTCTAGAGAGCACAAAGAGCATCTGCACCAATTTCCCCACTACGTACGTTTCCACCTTCCCAAGGATTGAAGCTATCCTTCAAATGCCTGAGGCCACGTGGGAGAAGATGCTAGAGCTTAAAAAAGAGCACTGGCTGGTGGATGTGTGGCTCAGAGACTTCGACAACTTGAAGGAGAGGTTCGAGCAAATCCTGAGCATAGTGGATCTAGACATTGAGTGGATCAAGGAAATCCGGGCGGAATGTGCTCGATATCTAAAGCTGATGATGGGCTATGATATGCCCACGGTACAAATGGATCCAGAGAAAATCAAACCATACTTCCAAGAGAAGATGAAGGACAAGACAGCTGGAGAAATCACAATGGAGTTCCCAAATTTTCCTGCTCGTGCCTTTGACCAATCAGAGCTATTTAGGGACCAAGGCTCAAAATATTATGAAGATTAGAAGAGGCTGAAAGAAAATGCTAAAGAATGGAGCTATTAGGCATTGCGATGTGAAATCCTCGAGATAGACAAGCTCCAGGCCGTCATTCTCAAGTACATAGAACACGCAACTTCTGAGGAGCAAGAGGACAGCCCAACCAAAGACGAAGACCTTCCTAAAGAGTAGCTACAGCAACAAAACAACAATTAGCTACAAGATGAAACTGCTATAGTGTTATACACAAGAGGACGAAATAGGGAAGAGACAAGAATGTAATTTTAAATTGTGATCTATTTGGGGGTAGGTGAAACCCTATTTTGTAATGAATCTTGGCCATTCATTTAACTTTTGGAAAACTATAAATAGGTCACTCCTCTCATTTGTAAGAGTGAGAGTTGAGTTGTTGTAAAGGCATGCTGCTAAACTTTATAAGAAAAGACATTGACTTGGTGTATTTTCTTGGTTTCTCCCATGTCATTTGATTCATTTCTCCAATGTTAGATACTTGGTTTAGATCTTACTACTGTTCTAGTTAATTATTTTCCTTCCTTGGGTAGATTTTAGAAATGTTGTTTGGTGATTATGAAATCTCTGCCATGTTGATGATTTCTTTGTCCATACTTTTTGCTATTTGCTAATGGTAGATGGTTGTGCAAAGTTAGTCTGGACTTGATTTTAAAGCTGCTCCAAACATTTATATTTGATTCATGTATGTATGTGGTGGATGAAGGATGAAATATCTGCAACCCTTAGGAGATAGAATAATTTCCATGATACTGTGAAATCTCTGGTTAAGTGGGATATTATTTTGAGGAATTGTCTATTGCAGGAACTCCATTGTCACTATTCATTGCTAGTTTTAGAATTAGGAACTTTTCCTCTCCTTCGCCCTTTTCCCCTTTTTTTAGTAACTGGCCTATGTTAAGGTTCATTGCACATTGTAAAGGCAAATCCAACAACTAAATGGAGTCCAAGATTACTGTTTGAACTTACAACCAATGCATAATAGCCTTTATCCTAAGAACTCCATTTCAAGATCCAACTTCATTACTTTGTATCCTTGCTTTGTATTTTCTATAAGACCGCCTTGTGATTCTAGCAAATCACATCAAACTACTAAGGTATCTAAGCACTATCATGACCTGACATCCGAAAGACCTTGGGATAGTGTTCTGCAATTTGATTGTAGGAGATTATCTTTCAAGAGAGGTAGTGCATCTACACACTACCTGTGTTGAGAAGTACATAAAAACACCATCAACAGAACTGGCACTAGAAGGAGGGCCACGGTAGAAATACCAAGTTGAAGGATAAAGTGAAGCTAGATTGAATTAGATCATTCTCTCCGGAAAGGTTTCAAAGACTTATATGGTCAACACCAAACAAGGGAGAATTTGAAGAATTATAATCCCCTACGAGGGCAAAGTGAGCTCACAGAAGTAGCATTGCCTCTTCTTCTTCCTCCATCCCATCTACCTCCATTTCACCCTCACCTTCATTTGGCTGCCCTTCGTCTTCCACCCACCCATCTCAAACTGCATTTGCACCTCCTACCTTTGGCAGCTAGGGGTTCGCTCCTCTCCCGACCCTTCCAGCCCAAGGCACTGTCCAGACAGCCATAGCTCAAGTGCAGCCCCAGATTGCTATTGTATTGCAAATACAACCCCAAATTTCCATTTCCCAATAGCAAGCACCACCTCCGCCACCCTCCATGGCTTGGCTAGCACATAACCCTTCGTCGATACATTTTGCTGTCTACAATGATATGCCCAAGAATCTAGAGGGCTTTTATTCAAAATTCCATCCGCGTGATCTGCAAAGAATGGTTGAGGAGCATATCAAAATATCTGAGACAGTGATTACCGAAATGCAAGTCGACCACGAAGACGTTGCTTGCCGCCTTATTTCACATTCATTAGGGGAAGAGGCCTTCTATTGGTACATTAATTTGCCGAGGGGATCCATCACCTCGTGGAACCTGATGAAGAATGTCTTCCTGCAGAAATACAAGATCCCTGTCAGCCCATCGGAGCTTTACCAATAGTTCATGTCTGTTAGGAGGGAAGTCAATGAACCAATTGGCTCCTTCAACGACCGCTTCTATTGGGCCTACACAAGGCTTCATGACCCGTACCTCCATAATGATGCGGTGGCTCTCCCGGTCTATTATGTGGCACTAGACAACCTCACGTCAGCCTTGGTGAAAAGGATGCGCCCACCACCCGCTACCCTGGTGACCGCTTATGCGGAAGCCATCGTCGCCAGTGCGGACTTGGGGCAGAATATTTTTGGCCCACTGCTTTCTTTGGGGCCAGTAGCCCACCCAATGCAGACTCAGGGGTTTAATCAAGCATTTCCTCACCAAACCCCTCTTATGAACTAGGTGCCTCAATTGCCTATGGTACTACATCTAGGGCAACCATTGAATTACGCACCTCTTGCGCCTTCATATTTGTAGCCCCAGCAGCAGTATGGCTATTATCAAGCCGTTCCACAATAACAGGTGTATCCCCAACAACCCTAGGTGCTATTGTACCTGTCGGGACCAGAGTTTCCTCTAGCCTATCAGAATCAGCTAACAGCTCCACCCGCTTTTCTCCAAAATCTGCCGCCATCGCCTGAGGGCACAACTGAGAAAAATAAGTTAGAGGAACTGACGGAAATGATCAAAAAAATGTCTATAGAAATGACGCACCTAAAGAACTAGAATAACTAGTTGCAGGCCTTCCAGCATAATTTTCAGGCCAATCTCAACCGAGATAGCCGAGACAATAGGGACAATAGAGATAATCGAGAAGTAGGCACTTCCTCTAGATAAAATTATGATAGGGGCAAAACACCAATCAGAATGCAGAAA
Source organism: Sequoia sempervirens (assembly GCA_007258455.2). Taxonomy (NCBI): domain Eukaryota; kingdom Viridiplantae; phylum Streptophyta; class Pinopsida; order Cupressales; family Cupressaceae; genus Sequoia; species Sequoia sempervirens. Next base: position 812,425,843 of record VDFB02281492.1, read on the forward strand.
GGAGACCTTCTCAGAGACAAAATAGTACATGGAATACCAGGCCCAATAATGGAGTACCTATGCCTTTCAATCAACCGACAAGCAACGACAAAACGTCCATCAATGTATATCTGGCTGAAGCAGCTTTGTTTGGGTGGTGTCGCCTTCACAAAACCAGCAGACATTCCGAGTTAGATTGTCTTGAGTTCCAAACAGCTGCTGAGATCTTCCAGCTGGAGGTACAAAACGCAGTCAATAATGCCAGCTGTAGGGACATCGTCTCGTCTGAGCCATATGATTCCTCTTGTCTTGTGGTTAATCAAGCGTTGTTCCTACAAGGAGACCGCAACAAGCCTGAAGTCGAGCCTGCTCCGATTGAGGATAAAGAAGTGCAAGAGGTAAGCAATGAACAAACTTTGGCTCAACTTTTTGACTTGATAGATAATGGTCTGGTAGATGAACAAGAATTATTTGTATATGAGGTCCACATGTTCCATCAATGGTCGAGTCCCTACTTCCTTAGGAATAGACAAGCGGGTGGACCCTTTACAACTTCTACCCCACCAAACAATTTTGCTACCCTGCCTGATCCAAATGCCAGTAATAACCCTGGGCTTCCTCACATAACTACCCAATACCTCAACAAGAACAAACCTCACAACCAGCCACAAAATCAGCCTCAAGGCCAACCCCAAAATTTGCATGGGCAAACAAAGGTCCAAACCTCTAGTTCTGCTATAGGGCAAGCTTTTATCTCAAAAATCAAGCAAATGGGTGACTATGTAGCAGAAGAGTTCAAGAAGGTAAAAATCAGCTTGTCAGCCTTCAAATTACTCAGAGTTTCTGCCGTGAGGCATGCCTTTTTTAGGGTCCTTAACGGGACTCCATCCTCTAGTACAACACAAGAAACCCCAGCTAAGAGGGTAACCTTTGAAGAGCCTAGGAAGGAACTAGAAATATAGGAAAATGCCAGAAAAAGGAGGGATGTTCCCATGAATCAATCAACAAGTAAGCAAATTGAAAAGGAGTCAGAAAGGGCTAGTAGGTAGTTTTTCAAGAACCAGAAATTTAAGCAAACTAAGGATATGGACAATGATAGGAACAAAGGTCAAATAGCTCACATGGATACACCCATGGGCATCCTCCAAGGGAGACCGGAAACTCCCCCTTTCCTAACCACCATCAGGATTTTTGGGAAGAATCTGTATAACTACTTGCTCGATTCTGGAGCATCTGCCAATGTCATGCCCTTGGTAGTATGCAAGACTCTCGGCATCACCCCCACGCCTTCAAAAAAGAAGGTGAACCAGCTGAACAAAACAAAGATCAACATCGTAGGTGAAATAAATCGTATCCCGATGCAGATTGCTATAGACCCGCGAATACAATAAATCATTGATATTCAAGTGGCTGACATTCCTGATGCATATGGAATCATCTTAGAAAGGGAGTTCACCAAGGCACTAAATGGATATACCGCCACAGATCTTTCTCACATGTGGCTGCCATGGAAGGGGCTGTCAAATCAAATTTGTATCGACCATAAACCCCATATGAAGTATATGATCACGGAATACAATAATCTCAGCGAGGTGTTGTTCGTCGAGACCGATTTAGGGAATTACCGCCCTTTTGCCTGCCAAAATGAGGTCAGGCTTCAGGAAGAACGTGCAGATGAAGTGCTGCTGGTGTTGTGTAGTCCTTTGACTGATTCTACATGAATGCCCCTAGACACAAAAACATTGGTAGAAGCCGATGATGAGCCTGATAAGGAAGATGACTGGGGATTGCTCAACAGCTTCTAAGAATTCATCGAGAAATGCGCAAGGGATCAGCTCAGCCTAGGGGCCCGAATGAATTTACATGATCTCTTGTTGCCGAACTGGTGTAAGGTTCACAATGCTGCACACTCTGAGTTTGATTGTTGCTTGTGTCAAGCAGCAGTGGCGCATGTTAGAAAATTAGCTGCCCCCAGACAGAAATGCCAAAGGAGACACCAGCAAGACCACCTATTGATTAGTACATTGAACTTGAAAATTCTCCTAAGGCCATAGGGTTAGCCACCCAGCTAAAATAAAATGGCAGCTTAATTAGACATGAAGAAAAGGAATCCTCTGCATGTTGGATGCTCCAATTTGATGGATCCAAGTGCAGGCAAGGAGTTGGAGCTGGATTCAAACTCATCAGCCCAATAGGTAAGACATTTTTCACTGCCCACAGATTACAGTTCTATTGCACCAATAATGTAGCAGAGTACGAGGCCTTAGTCCTTGGCCTACTTATGGCCCTGAAGAAAAATGTAAAAATGCTGCAAGTTTTCAAAGATTCTAAGCTTGTAGTTAAACAGGTCAAAAAGTTGTATTCCTATCATGATCGAAGACTCACGAATTATAGACATAGGGTCTAGAATCTCTTGGAAGGCTTAGATGCATTCAATATACAATTGATCCTTCGTGCTCAAAATCGCACGGCTGACGCTTTGACTCAAGTAGCCAGCACCCTACAACCCATCTCTCTGTCTGGACTCAATAAATTCACTGTTGAGCTAACATTCATGCCATCAATCCTACATAATGTTACCCACCTACATGTTTTCAATGATGACAAGCATATCCTTCAATTCATCATGAGTTTCGATGTGTTCGCAGCTCAGATAATTGATAAAGCTGATCCACAGGAAGCTGAACTAGACATAGAAGGGGTTATCAACCTCTCAAAACCAACACAATCCCCAGGGGTATGGTTTAGTTGGAACGCATATTTGACTTGGACCAGATCAGAGATTAGGATCAGCAAACAAAGAAGGAAGCCATAAGCAACCAGTGCAATGCTCATAACCTTGGGAAACCTGAGGAGATCAGGAATGTTTTTATCAGCAAAGTGTGCATGCTGGAGGAAAGAAGAGGAATCATGGATGCGTTGTGAAGATACCATGATGTGGTGGCATGTAGCTACGAAAATTTAAAAATATACGACACCTCTGTCATTACACACACCATCCCTCTCAAGACCGAAGTGAGGCCATTCCGCCAGCAGCAGCACCCTATCAATGCCTTGCTAGAACCTATCATTTACAAAGAAGTGCAAAAGTTGCTCTCAGCAAGAATCATTTTTCCAGTCAGGCACTCCACGTGGGTGGCCAATTTGGTCCCGGTCAGAAAAAAGAATGGGGAGATTAGATTATGTGTGGATTTCCGTAATCTAAACCGTGCCTCGGAGAAAGACAACTATCCAGTACCTTCATTGGATGAGGTGTTGCAGATCGTCAATGACTCCTAAATGATATCTTTCCTAGACGGATATTCTGGGTATAACCAGGTAATAGTACAATATGAGGATTGTCATAAGACAGTGTTTACCACTAAATGGGGGACGTTCACATATAGAAGAATGTCTTTCAGGCTCATCAACGCTGGCACCACTTTCCAACGTGCTATGGATATCGCCTTCAAGGACCTAATTGGAAAATATATAATCATCTACATGGATGATTTGACTGTGTTTTCTAAAAGGCAGGGCGATCATGTCTCTGATTTATGCAAAGTATTTCAGAGATGTAGAGAGTTCAGGGTTTCTCTCAACCCTAAGAAGTGCATTTTTGGAGTGACTGAAGGTAGGCTGCTTGGACACATCATTTCAGAGCAAGGAATCTCCATTGATCCTGAGCGCATTGAGTCCTTACTCAAAATTCAGCCCCTAGGTAGTAAGAAGGAATTAAAATATTTTTTTGAAAAGATCAACTTTGTCCAGAAATTCATTACAGGTTTTGCGGAGATTGTCAAACTTCTAAATGCTATGCTAAAATAGGATGCCAAAGTTGAATGGATACCTGATGCCAAACAATCCTTCGAAGAAATCAAACGGGCTATCACTGAGGCACCTGTGTTAGTTAGCCTGGATTATCTGAAGCCATTCTACATCTATTCATTTGCTTCAGATCATTCATGTGCTAGCATGTTGACCCAAAAGGACGATGAAGGAAATGAGCATCCAATCACCTTTATGAGTGCTCCCCTCAAGGATGCTGAATTACGCTATCACAATATCAAAAAGTAGGAGTACGCTCTCGTCAGAGGAGTGAAGAAATTTAGACACTACATCCTACGCAACAAGGTGTTTGCCATTGTCCCTGACCTAGCAGTAAAAACACTGCTCATGCAAAAAGAATTGGATGAATGAAGAGCTAAGTGGGTCACCCTACTTCAAGAGTATGACATGGAGATCTAACCGATGAAATTGGTGAGAGGACAGGCACTCACCCGCACAATTGTCGAAACAGCAGCAGAAGTTGGACCTGAACTCACTATGCAGCAGTACTAGCTTGAGGATGTCTCCCCCAGAGAGTGGTACTAGAATGTCGTCTACTATTTACTGAACCATAAGTGTCTGTCGCATCTATAAGGAGTCTAAAAGTGGGCCCTGAGATTGGAAAGTAATGGCTACATGTTACAGGGTTCCATTCTCTGCAAGAAGAATCATGAAGGCATTTATTTGAGATGCCCTGACAAGGAAGCAGCAGATCAGGTCTTGAAAGAGTTTCACAACAAATTTGGCACGGGCCATGGTTCTGGTTTCTCCACAGTACATCATATATTGAGTGGGGTATTATTGGCCAACCGTCTTCAAAGATGCCCATTGTCACGTTCGTTCCTATCACACATGCTAGACCGCTACCACCAGGGAGAAGAATGTTGTTGTCCCACTGCAGCATGTGCTGGAGGTAAGGCCATTTATGCAATGGGATTTTGATTTCATCAGTCTAGTAAGCCCTCCATCATCTGCGGGATACATGTACATTCTTACCACTACTGATTATTGTACTAGATGGACAAAAGCAATAGTATGTTAGCAATGCACAACTGAAGTAGTTACTAATTTCCTAGAAAGTTTCATTTTAAATCACTTTGGTTGTTCCTATGCTTTGGTATGTGATAATGGACATGCATTTGCTTCATTAAAATTTTCTAGTTTGGTGTTTGATTATGGAATTTCCCTTAAATTCTCATCCAATTACTACCCTCAGGGCAATGGCCTTGCTGAGTCCACGAATAAAAATCTGATTACTGTGATCAAAAAGTTGCTAGATAGGAATCCCAAAGACTGGCATACCCAGCTCTGTTTCGCCCTTTGGGCTGACTACACCTATCACAAGGCTGCTCTTGGTGATTCCCCGTTCCACCTCTTCTATGGCCTAGAACCTAGATTCCCCATCCATCTGAACATTCCTACTGTCTAGTTCATCAACGATTTTTATAAAGAAGGAGATCGTAGAGAAGCTTGGTTAGCTGAGCTCTTGCATTTAGAGGAAGTTTGAAACCATGTAATAGAAAATTTTGCCAAACATCAGGGCATAGTTAAGAGATGCTTCGACCGCCGAGCCAGGATCAAGGCCTTTAGAATTGCAGATCTGGTCCTGTATTGGGACAAGGCCCATGAAAAGAAATGGGGACACAAAAAATTCAACAAGCTTTGGCTTGGTCCCTTACAAATAGCTGAAATTTTGGAAGATAATGCATTCCACTTAAAGACCCTAACTAGTGAGAATGTCCCATTGCCAGTCAATGGCCAGCACCTAAAGCATTACTTCCAGGTTTGAGCTCTTTCGAGCTCTTTGTTGTAAATACTTGTACATAGGTTAGGGTAGGTTGCTTTCTTGCTTGCTTGCGTTTTGTTGGTGTCACCCTTTTTTTTTTCTCCCTCTCGGCAGTTTTGTTTCGAAAGTCATTCCCTGCTCCTTTGTAGTGGTCGTGCTTGCCCGGCAAGCAGTTCACTTCACTGTCTGTTATTTGTGTTCTTTGGCTAAACATTCACTCTCAATTATCAGTCTTTGAAAGTTGTCCGTGAATGATTGCCTTATTTGAACTCTACTCATAACTTGACGCTTGGCTGGATCTTCTTACACACATCTCGAATCTCGCACAAAACACATCATGATAATTTTTAAAGGATCGTACTATGGTTGTTATGGCACCCTAGTGAGTGAAAAATCTCAAGTCTGCTCCAGTGACCACTATAGTCTCAAACCCATTGTAGGCTTTAATGCTTACCCGATCGAACTAAATGATAAAAAAGAAGTGAAACAGCAAGGCAAAAGAGAAAAGGGAATTCTAAAAAAAGGAAATAAATGACCGTATGGGTGTTTGGATAACTCTATCGGGGCTATGGACGCCCGGCTGGCAGTAGAGCAATGCCCATGAGATTGTAGCGACAACTCCATCGGGGCTATGGACACCTGACTAGCAGCGGGGCAATGTCCAGGTTACTTTTGGTGTTAAGCGATTTATGTAGCTCACTCGGTTGACTTGGTAACCCTGGTCACTATCCCTAGGAAAGGAATGAACTCACTACACACACACTTTCAAGATTTCCCGTAAGTTGACCCAATTAAGAATTTCGTTCTCCTGGACTCATCTTTGGAAACCACTCCTGGTCTGCGAAACTAGAGATTCTGGGTCCTGAATGAATATTTATCCCTAGAACACTTGGGAGCGTTCTCCGGCAGAGTCGCCATTTGTTGTGCCCTTAGCACACATGGCCTATTCAGAATGGGGACCCTCTTTTCTTTTGATTTGTTGGGTCATTTTTTAGGCTACCTCATTTTGCGTGCCCCTCTTTTTTTGATGTTTTGAATGGTCGATGTTGCTCCAAAGTTCCATCATAAATTGATCATGCCTCCGCTTTTAGTTTTTGATGCATTCCGGAGCCTCGTGGAATCTCTCTGGCAATTTGGCCCTAAAACAGCCCCGGGCCCTACCGGGGCCAGATGTCTGGAATTCCCTAACCGAATTTCCCCGTTGGGATTGTCGTTTCCTGCGGTGTCCGCCGGGCATCCTTCCAGACCTTGGGGTTCGATCCACCTCTCACCGTTTGCAAACTTGTTAAAATCTTTCGGGTGACGCCCGCCCCTCTGAGCCCCGAGCCCTGAAAGTCCACTTCCGGGATTTTGCATTGGCTTCACCGTGTGCGAGGGCGAACCTACTGCGGCAACCTACCCCCTGGGTCCCACCATCCTCTTTGCTGACCGCAGTTTACGTATGTTCCTGCATGCCGTAGGGTCTTCCGGGCCCGAATGTCTGGAATTCTGTGCCAAGAATTCCATGACAGTTTCGTCAACCCAGATGGTAGATCCCTTCTGACCTCCCACCCTCCGGGCCCCGAGCTGCTCGCTGCCGCCGCCGATCAACCAATGCAAAATCTCAAGGTGGTCGTCATGTCGCGTATCCCCGGTCACCGGGCCCCAGTTTTCTTGCCGTCGACTTCAAATTTTCCAACTTTTCTAGCAGTTGTACAAACATTTAATGCGGGCATTCATGGTGGTTGGGGTATAAAATGCCCAGCCCACCCAAGTCATTTTCACAAACATGATTGGAGTGAATTGAAGAAGCTATCATCTGGAGCCCACCGCCTTCGACAACGTAGCGATCATCGCCCTCGACATCATTCCGACCAACATAGGTGGATCCCACGTTCCCCACCTAGCGTGTTTTGAGGTAGGCCATCGGTTGCCCTCCTGTGCATGTTTTTCATGATTTTCAAAGATCTAAATAAATGAACAAATTTATAAGAGGGTGTAATACGATAGAACACTAAATTACACACCAAACCCATGTGGTAGAAAACCAAGCAAACCACCTAAAATGCCCTCCTTGCCGATTCGGGACTTCTCCCTGCGCGGTTGTTCTTCGCGCAGGGAAAACGTCCTCCCCGGGCCTGAAACCCACCTTCGCCATCAAAATTTCAAAAACTTCAAACCCCCACCAACAGCAATCCTCCTCTCCAGGCCCGGTTCATCAGGTTTCCTTGCTCGGGTTTCCTCTTGCATTTCGTCACGCTTCAACTACAAACCTACCCCTACCTCCCAGCTTCTGGACCTCGGCATGTTCCTCACCGTCTAAACTTGAAATTGAACATGTGTCCTTTGGTCCCCTCAGGTTCTGGACCCCAGAGCTCCATCCGCGGAGTTTCGCCTATGTTTTGTCGTCTTCAACCGCAAGCATCGCATGGCTTCCCGCTCCCCAAGCTCCACCCTTGTTTCTACTGTTAACCTTTGGCGATAAAATTCTTATGTCGCTGACGCCTTCAGGCCCCGGTGTCCCGACTTCCAGTCTCGAAAGTCCGTCTCTCACCTGCCGTCACTAACAGTGAACCCTGTCTAGCATTCTGACTTCCAAGATCTGGGCGTCGGGTTTCTTCGGTTTGATTTCCACCGTTTTCCATGGCGAGGTCTTTCGGTGGAGTCATCAATGCCTTCTGGCCTCCGAGCCATGCCTTCCGCTCCACTGCTGACTTGCGTTTTCACATCCACGTCCTTGGGACTTCTTGGGCCCCGGTGTCCAGACTTTCGTTGTCAGAAGTCCATCGCTCTCCTGCCATCGGGGAAATTCCTCACCTCACCCTTTCGATCTCTGGGCTCCGAAGCGCCATCTGCCGTGGAATATCGCCGAATCCTTGAGCGGCTGTCTGCTCTCCGGGCCCCATGTCCCGAGATTCCTGTCATCACCTTCCGTTCCAAATGGAGATTCCCGCTCGAAAGTCTACCTCCGGGCTCTGGCCTGCCGGGATCCATCAGGTACAAAAACACAAAATCTGTGACCAGCTTTTGCTCCCGGACTTCCATCGAGTGCTTGCCGTCAAACATGGTGAACTTCGTGCGTCATCCCGCCATCACCGACCCGAACCCTCAGAGGTGAGTTAACACATGTCGGCTATCCTTTGGCCCCCCGAGCCCCGGCCCTCAGACTTCCACTGCCGAATTTCCATTTGTTATCTGCCATCACCAATGTCCATCTCTCGACAGCTTTCCGGCTTGAAACCTCTGAGTCCTCCTAGATCGATCCTAATAAGCCCAAATCTGGAATTTGACCTCGACTCATGTCCTAAATTTTGCTCTTCTTCATCATGAGCCTCCTAAAACATTAAAATTTGGCCAAGGAGGGTCTCTGGGAGCTTTCAGCTACGTTTTCCCTTCTAGACAACATTCCTGCCAGGGAAATCTGGCCCTCCAGGCCCGGATTGTCCAAACGCCCTGAAACAAAGATCAATAACGTCTAGAGATAAAATTTATGATATACTTGATTGATTAGTTGAAGTAGATGTTGTTTTTTAGATATGGACTAACATGAATGTTTTGATAATCTATTGCATTGACTTTGCCCTTGCTTGTAGAATATATGGAATCGGGTACAGGAACTTCAGGGGCATCCGCCAAGAAGGATAAGGGCAAGAAGTCAGGAAGGACCCTTCAGGGAAAGGAAGACAAAGATCAAATGAAGTATCAATTCTAGGGTGAGCCGCTCCACTCAAAGGTCACAACGGACTAGAAAGAGATTATGAATACCAATATTGGCTAGGTGGATATAGATGAATTCACGCAGAGGGTCAGGGTAAACCCAATAACAAAGAATGCTAGATTAATACGGTAGAGTGAAATAGCCAAGGCTACTAGTTTCCCTCCCTCTCTTGTGGCGCTTGAATTAGTCATGGCTTGCCAAGAAGCCTATCAGACAGATACCAGAACAATTGTGGATAAGGAGGGAAACATCATTGCAGACATGTCGCCGGAAGGGATCACCAAGACATTTCACATTCCCACGTTCCAATAGATGGAGGTCACCACATTAGATGAATGCCAAGTGGTGTGGGATGCTAATCCAACAGGGTGCAAGAAGTCAATCAACCTCCATTGGCTTAAGGAAAAATGGGGCAGCACTACGAAGGTTCCCTGGGAACTCTTCCATAGCAATTTCCACGATGATTACCACGACATGGTAACCATGCTGAGTAGGGTCATGGGTCTTCCAACAGCCGCCTACTTCTAGGAGTGGATGGTATACTACATTGAGCAGATCTTGTGGGGAAATGAGGATGTTACAACCAAGGTATCATTTTACTGGGGAGGCATCATCAGCAACTACTTCCATGAGCAGTTTGTTAACATGAAGAAGAGCTCCACGTTCTATATGACCTCCTACCTGGTATACTCCCTGGCAGATCAAAGGAAGTACAGCGGGTTGTTTATAGTACTTGATAAGGGGCAGAAGCGAGGGCTCAAGCCCATTGACAAATATCCGCAGCTCCAATACCGCAACTTCAAGAAAGAGTACTACAGGGTCAATGATGCCTTCATTGGCCACATCATCAGGTTGATCACCGGAGACTTCGAGAGGAGGGTCTCCCACAGTGCCAGGGCACTCCTAAAGCAGTATGCTTTTCTATTCATCTAGTTCCCAAATTTTACGTACATCCAGGCCCAAGGATTCTCTAAAAGGCCAAATAGATTGCCTTGGTACCCAAACAATAGAATCATTCTCTTGGAGCTCTCTCGGCAACTCCAACACATCCAGGCAATCTTCAGCAACAAACACATAGTGGGGATCTCCTACCCCATGACCCTTGGCCAGGGCACGAATTGACTGCAGACGTCCCAGTGTGCCAGTAACTTTGAGAAGGAGTTGAAGGACTACCATTTCAACTGGCACACCGCTCACCCACGGATGGATCCACATGGCCACGTAAGGAAAGCACTAGGGCCAGCGTATGCCCACCAATACCACATTGAAGATTTCTGGGCTGACTGCCAAGATCACAAAGAAGTGCACACCAGGCACTACATGCACATGATGGTGCTATTCCTAAGGAGGGTGCAACCATTTCAGGTACCGGACTAGGTCAAGGAGGATGAGTCCACCATTATGCACCCAAGGTACCCTACGGTTGCCAACCTGGCAATACCCTCCATTAATTATGATGAACAAGAGGTCGATGACCTATACACCATCACCCAGCTGATCCTAACTCATACCAGGGAGTGGATCGATGGACAAGTGGCACATCTAAAGCGGTGAGTAGTCCTAACTTATGAGGGGCTCAAGAGAAAGCCAAGTGTAATGGAGGATGTTGCTACCACCATGTCAACTAGCGGGACATCCAAGTCTCCTCTGGTCATCAAGTCCCAGAAAAGTAAAGGAACAAAGACCGCATAGTCTCCAGATCCCAAGCAATAAACAAAGAAAGAAACGGGAGGCTCATCTCCCAAAAGGCTTAATCAAGCGGTGAGTGTGGAAGAATCCCAGCCTCCCTTGGCTCTTCCTGCTCCTCCTGTTGCACCACCCACTTCCCTGGCTACGGTCACCGCTTCCCTGCCGGTAGTGGATATTTCTATCCATCTTGCCCCTTCACCTCCGGCTGAATTGGTAATAATCATTGACTCCTCCTCTGGCATGACCACTCCACCTTCTTCTTCTGCTGCCATGTCACCAATCATGTCACTCCCTTTGGCAACAATAACATCACCTATTCCCCTTGCCACTATGCCCGAGGCTCTTACAAGGCACATGCAAAACCTCCCCCTTGAGCTCTCACAGATCTTAATGGACCCAACTCTCCAAGCAGCCCTCACCCAAGTCCTTGAAACGACTCAACCTTCACAACCGTCGATAGGGCCGCCAACTATGGAAGCCACAATGCAAATCTTGAAAGAGTTGGAGGAGCGAGAGCAGGTAGCCTCGAAGTCTATCGAGGAGGAGGCTAATGAATATCACGAGCATCCTGAGTACGAGTATCGAACCATCGATAGGGTGGTCTATGAGGAGGAGGAGACAGGCTCTTTCGAGAGTGGAGATGAAGAGGGTGGCTCGGGTGCTAAGGATATCATCCAAACTTTGGATGAGGACCTTGAGGAGGAGGTGGCATGGTAGCTAAAGGATGTTGGGGCAGAGGTAGAAGAGTCACCACTTGGTGAAGAGGGGCAGCCACCAGAAGAGAAGCCGACAAAGGACTTAACCGAGGCTGAGACCCATGTTGCCAAGAGCCCTAAGGCCGAGCCTACCAAGGAGAAGAAAGAAGAAGAAGCAGCAAAAGAGGAAAGTCCCATCCGACAATCGTCCACCAAGCTGCCTGTCAAATGCCTCATCTTCGTTCATGACTCCGACGAAGAGGAGGAGGATGCTACCAAAGAGAAAGGAGAATCCCAAAAGGAGGAGGCAGAAGTCTTGCCTTTGACTAAGAAGGGCGAGGATGGTCATGATTCACCTGAAGGGAAGTCTGCTGTGCCTGAGTGGTTGGAGAAGCAACTTGAAAAGATGACCCCAGTGCTGAAGGACCCAAGGGCGAGGTTGGAGGCCATCTTAGCTCGATCCTAGATCACTAGGAAGAAGGAGAAGAAGCCCAAGGTCTGATCCAAAGTAACAAATGATGGTTCTGGCTCCCGAGCGATGCAAATTGCAGCGCCTATAGTTGGCCAAACAGGGGTGAGTTATAATGTCTCTACCATTGACTTGGGGATAACAACCAGAGAGAAAAACGTCGAGCACCTTGAGGAGTCAGTGGCTATAGTGGTGCACCTGATAAAGTAGGACAAGATCTCCAAGGATGAGCTCAAAGTGTAGGTTGCTGCCCTAACAGATTATATACAGCAATGGTCCTTAGTGGATGACTTGCCCACTACATCCACGACTGCACTGTAATTTCTTTCCAAGGAGCAAATAGATAAAATGGAGAGAAGGAAGAACCTGGAGAAAACCACCGAGGACTGGTTTCGACAAGTCACATACGTCAGAAACATGGGAATCAACAAGACTATGTGGACAGCCAACAAATTCTTGGACCTAATGCAGTCCCTGGAGAGTACAAAGTGGCTCTACACCAATTTCCCTGCTACTTATGACTCCACCTTCCCAAGGATCGAAGCTATCCTTCAAATGCCTAAGGCCATGTGGGAGAAGAAGCTAGAGCTTAAAAAAGAAGATCACTAGCTGGTGGATGTGTGGCATAGAGACTTTGACAACCGGAAGAAGAGGTTGGAGAAAATCCTGAGCAAGGTGGATCCAGACATTGAGTGGATCAAGGAAATCTAGGCAGAATGTGCCTGATATCTCAAGCTGATGACGGGCTATGATATTCCCACGGTGTAAATGGATCTGGAGAAGATCAAACCATACTTCCAGGAGAAGATGAAGGACGAGACAGCTGGAGAAATCACAACAGAGTTCTTGAATTTTGCTGCCCGTGCCTTCAACCAATCAAATCTATTTAGGGACCAAGGCTCAAAATATGATAAAGATTGGAAGAGGTTGGAAGAAAATGCTAAATAATGGAGCTATCAGGCATTGCAATGTGAAATCCTTGAGATAGACAAGCTCCAGGCCATCATCCTCAAGTACATGGAACACGCAACTTCCAAGGAGCAAGAGGACAACCCAGCCAAGGATGAAGACCTTCTTGAAGAGTAGCTACAGTAGCAAAACAACAATTAGCTATAGGATGAAACTGCTATAGTGTCATCCACAAGAGGACGAAATAGGGAAGAGACAAGAATGTTATTTTTAATTGTGATCTATTTGTGGGTAGGTAAAACCCTATTTTGTAATGAAACTTGTCCACACAATGAGAATGAATCTTGGCCATTCATTTAACTTTTGGAAAACTATAAATAGGGAACTCTCATTTGCAAGAGTGAGAGTTGAGTTTTTGTAAAGACATGCTACTGAAATTTATAAGAAAAGACATTGACTTGGTGTATTTTCTTGGTTTCTCTCATGTCATTTGATTCATTTCTCCAATGTTAGATGCTTGGCTTAGATCTTACTACTGTTCTAGTTAACTATTTTCCTTCCTTGGGTAGATTTTAGAAATGTTGTTTGGTGATTATGAAATTCCTGCCATGTTGATGATTTCTTTGTCCATACTTTTTGTTGTTTGCTAATGGTGGATGGCTGTGCAAAGTTAGCCTAGACTTGATTTTAAAGCTGCTTCAAACATTTATCTTTGATTCATGTGTGTATGTGGTGGATGAAGGATGAAATATCTGTAGCCCTTGGGAGATAGCATAATTTCCATGATACTGTGAAATCCTTGGTTAAGTGGGATATTGTTTTGAGGAATTGTCCATTGCAGGAACTCCATTGTCACTATTCATTACTAGTTTCAGACTTAGAAACTTTTCCTCTCCTTCGTCCTTTTCCCCTTTTTTTAGTAACTAACTTATGTTAAGGTTCATTGCACATTGTAAAGCCAAATGCAACAACTAAATGGAGTCCAAGATTGTTGTTTGAACCTATAGCCAATGCATAATAGCCCTTATCCTAAGAACTCCATTTCAAGATCCATCTTCCTTGCTTTGTGTCTTTGCTTTATATTTTCTATAAGACTGCCTTGTGATTCCAGCAAATCACATCAAACTACTAAGGTATCTAAGCACTGTCATGACCTGACATCTGAGAGACCTTGGGATAGTGTTCTATAATTCGATCGTGGGAGATTGTCTTTCAAGATAGGTAGTGCATCTACGCACTACCTGTGTTGAGAAGTGTATAAAAACACCATCAATAGATAGCACCTAACTAAGTGATTTATAATACATCACTTAGTCCAATACAACTGGATGTAAAAATGAAATTGCATTCATTCGACCATGAATGATTAAATGTAAGAAAAGAAAACCAAGTCCAAAGGTAAACATCATACAAGGGCATATTAGAAAGGCATAAAGAAGACCACAACCTACATTAGTTACATCATATTTTATTTTAAAAGAAAGGAAAAAATTATTTCTCTTCTGTCGACAAAAGCTAGGGTAAGAAACCCTAAAACAAACAGATGCAAAGAATAAAATGCATTTCATTTACCTTGCATTCTTCTCTAAAATTCAAGGGCACCGCCATAAGGTTTGCACAATGGGTCAATAACAACAGATTTTTGCAAAAATACTTCGAGCTCAATTCCAAGTAAGCATAATCTTGCTCTTTTATCATTGCCAGTGAACAAAAATGCTATCATTGTCAATGAACAAAAATTATTTTCCAACTCCATTTATGAGGATTTTTTTATTTTTTTTTCTGTATTTCATTTTGCATTTTCTCTTGGCATCTCTATATTCCCTATAGAAATTTCAAGCTTTTTGGTGTTTTCCATTATTTTGCAAATAAAGAGAACATTCTCTCTTCTATGGTCGTGGCCTCCTTCACTATTTTCTTCATTTTAAAATGGCTATAATTCAGCCTTTGTGTAACATAGAAAAATTATTTTTGATAGCCATTAGGGCTTTCTCTGTATTTCATTAAGTATTTGCAAATGAGTGTTCTTTGCACGATTTAGGGCCACAACCCATTTCTTTCGTATCTTTTATTCTCAACTTATGAAACTTTTGGAGTTCCATTCTCTGTATCTAGGTCATAATACCTTTCACCTATGGCTTTCTCTCCTTTAACTTGTGCATGTTTTACATTCTTGATTGACACTATAGAGTGATGTTTGTTTAACTTATACATTGTAAAGGCCATTTGAAACTTCCTTCATTGTAGCCATGCTTTTACTCTTGACATCACTCTAGACCCTTTTTTTCTTAAGTTACTCCTTTCCATCTTGACTACTCTACTAGGATTTTTTGACATTTATGAATGATTTTGATTTTCCTATTAATGTGATTGTCTTGGATCTTGATCTGGATTTATTATCCTTTCAATGCTTAATATGACACCGAGAAACCTTCATCATATCAGAGTTGAATATGCATATTGATAATTTCCTTTCAACCTCAAACAATCAATTACTTTACTTCTGCCCCACTCATTTTGGATTAGTACCTTTATGAGACAAAAGCTCCTGCTCATTATGACACTATTGACAAACACCCTATAGCTCACTACTATGAAATTGGAGAGTTCTAACTGAAGTAAATGCCATTCCTTTGGCCATTCTTTTAATTCTTCCCTTTTTTTGTTTGCTTATTTGGCTCTTGAATACATAGGACAAAATCTACTTGTGTGTTACTTAGTCATGACATCTAGTCATTTGAAAATAATATCCTTTGCATTCACTGTACTCTATTTCAGAAGCTTCAGGCATATAATTCCAAATCCCCCCACTTATGAATATTTAGTTTAAAGCATCATGTAGCAATGCTTTAAGGCAATGGGACTACTCAATGAGGACTCCTCTGTGATGAAAATATTACATCATGTATTGCTCCTTGGATGTATTGTCCATTTACTACAATGTGACTGAACTTTACCACTTGGCATGTAAACCCATAAATGCTGAAAATCTAGGATTTCACTTCTCACCAATGTATCATTACTCGAATTTCTTCAACAAATAACAGTAACAATCCTAAAGGTTTATACTATTGGCTTGGCTTGAATGAAAGTCATTTTTTTCTAAAAAGACAAACTACGCTTTCCAATGATATTCAAACATCGAGATTCTATTAATTTTAGCATGCTGGGCTCAACCCTTGTGGGAGCCACATTTACCCCACATGTTGAAATTTAATAAAACAACAACATTACTTTTCTTGTATATGTACATGAAACAAATAGTTAGAAAAATATATGCATATTCCTAAAGGGCTTGATGGTCTGGTTGCTTCTTGTACATTTTAGTTTACATGTTTGTTTAATGCACTTGAGGGTCAGTTTATACATTCATGGGTGCATGTACATGTAGTGTTAGAGACCGTCATTGCTTAGAGCACTGCTCTAACATCATTGCAATTTCCAGATGCAGGGACTAGGAGCAAGGAGCTATGAAGGACACATGATAGTTCTAACATCTTTGAAATTGCACCCTATTGAATATGAAATTCAATATTTCAGTGTAACATGGGAAGACCTCTCAAAGTGTGGGATTGGATAAGTAGAGGTCAACCTCTAGAGAAGGTTAGCATCCTCTTGGTTCTCACCTAAATCCTACTAGTTTTTGCTAAGGAAAAGGGAAAAGAGATAACATAAAATGAAAACCACCTCCTATGGTGATACACCTAAATGTTAACTTGATGAGACTTGTAAAGCTACTTACACACACAGTTACAATCATTCAACAAGCTAAATATGCACAACTCTTGAAAAGTAGTTATATGTTTTGCATGAATATTTCATGAGAAGATAAACACATTCAATTCAAGAAGGAAAAAATATTTTCATAGTTTGAATTATTTGCAACACAATACAACTCATAACCTGCAAACTCACATATATTTTTGCATAAAGGTGATGCTAATGAAACACTATAACAAGGAAATATTAACTTCACTTGTAATGGAATCAATCATCAAAAATTCACAATAAAATAAAAGATGAGAAGGCAATATGCTTATCTTCCTTGATTTTCAAGGTGTCCAACGTTGTACAGGACTATGAACGAGTTACAAACTCTATATTTTTCCTACAAGGATTCCAAAATGAGTCGCAAAACATAAAAAAGGAATAAGTTAGAACTTCCTCCATATGAATCACCCAAGTGATTATATCTATCTCCAATTAAGATTCACCAAAATAGAACCTGAAAAATAATTGGGGTTGGATTCTCCCAAAAAGCCTAAAAAGTAGCAATTGATTTTTCTTCAAAAGAGCTCTAATGTGCTGAAAGGTCAACTTTTACCATTTCCAACCATAAAAGCACCCCAAAAATGCTCCAAGTTGCTCCAAAATCCTTCAAAATGATGAAAACAACGTCCCCCATTCTCAACAAATGTTTGCATAATGGTCAAAACAACCTCCTAAATCTTTGGCACTTGTTTCCCAAGTGCATCAACCACTCCTATATGCTTGAAAAAGAAACAAAGCTTAACTAAATCATTCAAAGTATTTACATACCACCTTTTGCAGTGAGATAGCACCTAAGTGATTTATAATAGATCACTTAGTCATATACAAGTGGATGCAAAAATAAAATTGCATTCATTTAACCATGAATGATTAAATGTAAAAAAAGAAAATGAAGTCCAAAGGTAAACATCATACAAGGGAATCTTACAAGGGCATAAAGAAGACCATGGCTTTCATTAGTTACATCATATTTTATTTTAAAAGAAAGGAAAAAGTTCTTTCTCTTTTGTTGACAAAGCTAGGGTAAGAAACCCTAAAACAAACTGATGCAAAGATTGCAATGCATTTCATTTACTTTGCATTCTTCTCTAGAAATCAAGGGTGTCATCATAAGGTTTGCACAATGGGTCAAGAACAACATATTTTTGCGAAAAATACTTCGAGCTCGATTCTAGGTAAGCATAATGTTGCTCTTTTATCATTTCCAGTGAACAAAAATGCTATCATTGCAAGTGAAAAAAAAAAGCTATCATTGCCAGTGAACAAAAATGCTTTTCGAGCTCTATTTATGAGGATTTTTTTTCTTGGTATTTCATTTTTCATTTTCTCTTGTCATCTTTGTATTCCCTGTAGAAATTTCAAGCTCTTTGGTGTTTTCCCTTATTTTGCAAATAAAGATAACATTCACTCTTCTATGGCCACGACCTCCTTCCCTGTTTTCTTCATTTTAAAATCGCTATAATTCAACCTTTGTGTAACACAAAAAAATTATCTTTGATAGTTGATAGGGATTTTTTTTATTTCATTAGGTATTTGCAAATGAGTGTTCTTTGCACGATTTAGGGCCACAACCCATTTCTTTTGTATCTTTTATTCTCAGCTTATGAAACTTTTGGAGTTCCATTCTTTGTATCTGGATCATAATATCTTTCACTTATGGCTTTTGCTCCTTTAACTCGTGTCTGTTTTACACTCTTGATTGACACTATACAATGATGTTTGTTTAAATTATACATTGTAAAGGACATTTGAAACTTCCTTCATTGTAGTCTGACTATTACTCTTGACATCACTCTACCCTTTCTTTCTTAGGTTAGTCCTTTCCATCTTGACTACTCTACTAGGATTTTTTGACATTTCTGAATGATTTTGATTTTCCTATTAATGTGACTATTTTGGATCTTGATCTAGATTTATTACCCTTTGAATGCTTAATATGACACTGAGAAACCTTAATCATATCATAGTTGAATATGCATATTGATAACTTCTTTTCAACCTCAAATAATCAATTACTTTACTTATGCCCCATTCATTGATGATTGGGACCTTTATGAGACAAAAACTCCTACTCATTATGACATTGTTGACTGTCTCCTTAAACACCCTATAGCTCACTATTATGAAATTTGAGAGTTCTAACTCAAGTAAATGTCATTCCTTTGGCCATTCTTTTAATTTTTCCCTTTTTTTGTTTGCTTATTTGGCTCTTGAATACATAGGAAAAAATATTCTTATGTGTGTTAATCATGACATCTCTGTCATTTGAAAACAATATCCTTTGCATTCACTATACTTTATTTCAAAAGCTTCAGGTATATAATTCCAAATTCCCAACTTATGAATATTTAGTTTAAAGCATCTCGTAGCAATTCTTTAAGGCAATGGGACTACTCAATGAGAACTCCTATGTGATGAAAATATTACATCATGTATTTCTCCTTGGATGTATTGTCCATTTAATACAATGTGACTAAACTTTACCACTTGGCATGTAAACCCATAAATGTTGATAAACTTAGATGTCACTTCTCACCAATGTATCATTACTCTAATTTCTTCAACAGATAACAGTAGCAGTCCTAAATGTTTATACTGTTGGCTTGGCTTGAATGAGAAAAACTATGTTTTCCAATGATATTCAAACATCAAGATTTTGTTAATTTTAGCATGTTGGGCACAACCCTTGTGGGAGCCACATTTACCCAATGTGCTGAAATTTAATAAAACAACAACATTGAATTTCTTGTATCTACACATGAAACAAACAGTTAGAAAATATATGCATATGTCTGAAGGGCTTGATGGTCGTGTTGCTTCTTGGACATTTACAGTTTACATGTTTGTTTAATTCACTTAAGGGTTAGTTTATACATTCATGGGTGCATGTACATGTAGTGTTAGAGATCGTAAATTTCTTAGAGCACTGCTCTAACATCATTGCAATTGTCAAATGTAGGGACTAGGAGTAGGGAGATATAGAGGATAGATGACAGTTCAAAGGAGACAAAATAGGACAATAGACATTGAACCAGTCATCAGGCAATGACTGGCCTCTTCCCCTATCTGTGCATTCTTTTTCTTTATCCATCAATGTACAAATTGTTCTTCAATTTCATTGAACAAGTTAAGTCTCATAGCTTGTATGAGACAAATATGTACTCTTTTATCAATAAAGATTAATTTTTCAAAAATATTTGTGCAAATATTTTCCATATTGTATTCACTTGTATAAATGCAATAATTTGTTACTAAATCTTGTAATCTCTTTGATCTTTTTGTTTAAACAATTGAATGCAATATAGGGAAGATTAATAAGAAATGTACTTCACTTTTAGTTTTCCCCTTGGGAACCTGACGTGAAGAAGGGGTCTTCTCAAGGGATGCACTGTTTGAAAGTGTGAAGAAGATGTCTTTCCCTCGAATTGATTCATCATCAAGGAAACCTTTTAAAATATGTTCACTTCATCAAGGAATTCGAAAGGAAGAATATTCCCCCATGCAAGGGGAAGATCAAATTTGTTCCCACTTTAGACCAGAGGTTTTCAAGTTCTTTATTCACGAACCCATGATGAAGGAAACACATTCCATTAGGGTTTCAAGTCAATAATGTGATTCTTGAAAAGAAGTTTATGAAGACTTTCGAGAAAATATTTGTTGGCAACGAATGTGTTTTCTGAAAGTCAAGGTGTTGAATCAGTTGCATTGTCACACGTGAGAGGGAAAACTCAAGCAAGGAAGAGAGAAAGATAAAGGAAAAGAAAAAATGAAAGAGAACAAAAATAGAGGGCAGTGCGGTAACCTAATATTTTATGGTCAGAACTACTCATAAATATATATATGTATAGTAATAGTATATAAAATGAACTGTCATCAACCCCCTACTATATCAAGCCATGTGAAGAATGCATAAGAAGATAAAGTAAAAATAAAAAATTGGGTCAACATGGAAGGGAAGCCTAAATTCCTCCAACACTTTGCATCATACACAATTTATCTAAAATCAACTCACAAATATAGAAGACTAATGACAAAAAGAGAAGAAGGTTTACGGCACAAAAAACCATGGTTGTATAGAAACACCAACAAAGGTGATGAGGGTCATCTAGGAACACATAGCATGCTCATGTGAGAACACATCAAAAAGCACACATACATACATCTAATCTAAAGATAAAGAAGATGCCTCCTCCTAATACTAATCAACCAAGAGGTCATCCACTTCCCAATCTAGATCATCATAGGGGCAAGGAGGACAAGCTCATAGTGGTGGGATGTTAAGAGGAGGAGAATCCAACCCTCTCGCAACAAGGGCTAAGGTAAAGGATCCCACAAGGTCCTCTCCACCGAGCTCTTTTGAAGCTTAGGTCAGTGATTTGGTAAAGATCACTGACAAGGCTAGAAATTCCTCCAGAGAGTTAAACATGCACTTTATATGAGTGTCATATTTTACCTTAATGGACGAGGAAGGTTGCATCCAAGGTTTATTTCTAGGCTTCCTGATTGATTCAGGAGCGGTGACAAACTTAGGAGAAGTTGGGACTGGTTTTGTCACTAGGAAAGAACAAGTCAATGTGAGGCCATCTTTCAGAGAAGGTGGACTCTTCTTACGTCCTTCGTTTCTAGAAGGCCCACTCTCTAGTTTCTTCATCTGAGGAGGAAAAATCTTCACAAATGAGGCAAGAGGTGTGGAGGAAGAGGAGGAGGAGATAACCACATTAGATATGACTGAGGTGTTATTCATATCCATAGGATTTGAGAAAGGCTAGACAATAGGAATGGATATCAATAGCAGCAGCTCCACCAAAGGAGCAATGAATGCCTGCGCCTTTTTAGGGCCATCTGCAGCCTACAATTTTTCTTAGATACCGACACACTAAACAATTTCCAAATGGAACAAAGGTAGCGATCTTATGTGTAATTTAGCCTTCAACTTTGGTTTTCTAAAGTGGAGAAGGGAAAAAGGGGAATTTGCATATGGGGTGCAAATTCACTCCTATACATTTTTCCCCCACTTTAGTGAGCATGAATATTGATAAGTGCTTTGGAAAAGTAGATCAAAGAAGTAGTATAATTAGAAACCTATACCTTAATGGTCAAGGAAGCAGACCACGATATGTTGAACTTGAGAGTGTAGAACAAGAAAAGGACTTCATAGTCCTGTAGAACTATGAAGTTGAAGAAAGAAAGTGTCTTACAGGCCCATAGACCTACAAAGAGGAAACCCCCAAGATCACTTGCATGAAGGAATCCCCAAGAAGTACGCACCTCATAGGTCTGTAGACATGCAAGGAAGATGTCCCCCAAGAACTCTCACATGGAGGATACACAGAAAAGTGCCTTACAAGCCCACAGACCTACAAGGAAGCATCCCCCAAGATCTCTCACATGGAGGAAGCTAGGAAAGCACCCTACAAACCTAGAGACCTGTAAGAAAGGTGTCTTTCAAATCTCTTGCATGAAGGAAATCAATAAAATTGTCCTACAAACCTGCAGACCTATAGGGAAGGTATCCCCCAAGATCTCTCGCATGGAGGAAACCCAAAAAATCAACCTATAGATCTGTACACCTACAGGGGAGCCACCCCCAAGATCTCTTGCATTGAGGAATCTCAAACAAAGTTCCCTACAGGCTTGTAGCCCTGTAGGGAGGTATCCCCCAAGAACTATCACATGGAGGAAACCTAAGAAAGCTGACTTCGTGCAAACTGTTGACAATTTAGAAAATTTTCAAAAGGGTTCCTTGGTAACCCAACGTGAAAAAGGGGTCTTCTCAAGGGATGCACTATTCAAAAGTGTGAAGAAGATGTATTTCTATCGAATTGATTCATCATCAAGGAATCCTTTTAAAAGAAGTTCACTTCATCAAGGAATTTGAATGGAAGAATATTCCCATGCATGAGGAGAAGATCAAAGTTGTTCCCACATTGAACCAAAGGTTTTCAAGTTCTTTCTTTATGAACTCATGATGAAGGAAATAGGTTCCATTAGGTATTCAAGTCTACAATGTGATTCTTGCAAAGAAGTTTATGAAGACTTTTGAGAAAAGATCTATTGTCAATTAATGTGGTTTTTGAAAGTCAAGGTGTTAAAGAAGTGACATTTTCACACATTAAAGGGAAAAATCAAGCTAATAAGAGAGAAAGATAAAGGAAAAGAAAAAATGAAAGAAAAAACAAATATAGGGTAGAGGGGTAGCCTGATATTTTGGGGTCAAAACTGGTCATAAATATATATATGTATAATAATAGTATATAAAATGAATAGTCATCAACCCCCTACTATATTAGGCCATGTGAAGAATGCACAAGAAGATAAAGTAAAAATAAAAAATTGGTTCAACATGGAAGGGAAGCCTAAGTACCCCCAACACTTTGCATCATCCCCACTTTATCAAAAATCAAGTCACCAATATGGAATATTGATAATACAAATAGAAGAAGGTTTACTACACAAAAAACCATGCCTTATACAAACACCAACAAGAGTGACGAGGGTTATCTAGAGACACATAGAATGATCACGGGGGAACACATCACAACACACACATACATACTATCTCATCTAAAGATAAAGAAGAAGCATCCTCCTAATACTAATCGACCAATAGGTCATCCACTTCCCACTCTAGATCATCATAGGGGGCAGGAGGACAAGACTGCAGTGGTGGGATTTTAAGAGGAGGAGCATCCAACCCTCTTGCAACAAGGGCTAAGGTAGAGGGCCCCACAAGGTCCTCTCCATCGAGCTCTTTTCAATCTAAGGTCAATGATTTCGTGAAGATCACTGAGAAGGCCAGAACTTCATCCAAAGAGTTAAACATGAACTTTACAGTAGTGCCATGTTTTACCTCAACAGACAACAAAGGTTGCATCTAAGGTTCATTGCTAGGCTTGTTGATTGATTCAGGAGCAGTGACAAACTCAGGAGAAGCTCGAACTAGTCTCATCACTAGGACATAACAAGTCAGTAGGGGGCCATCTTTTGGAGTAGGTGGACTCTTCTTATGTCCATTGTTGGAAGGACCACTATCTACCTTCTTCTTCATTGGAGGAGGAAAACTCCTCATAGATGAGGAAAGAGGTGTGGAGGAAGAGGAGGAGAGAACCATAATAGATATGATCGAGGTGTTATTCATATCCACGGGCTTCGAGAAAGGTTGGACAACTATAAGGGATATCAACAGTGGTAGTTCCATCGAAGGAGTGATGAACACCTGCACCTTTTTAGAGCCATCTGCAACCGACAGTTATTCTTTGATACGGACACACTAAACAACCACCAAGAGGAATGAAGGAAACGAGCTTATGTGAAATTTAGCCTTCGAATTTGGTTTTCTAAAGTGGAGAAGGGAAAAAGGGGAATTTGCATAAGGGTTGGAAATTTGCTCCTATACATTTTCCCCCACTTTAGTAAGCACGAATATTGATGAGTACTTTGGAAAAGTAGATCAAAGAAGTAGTAGAGTTAGAAACCTATATCTGTACCATCAAGGAAGCGAACCATGATCTGGTGAACTTAAGAGTGGAGGACAAGAAAAGGACTTCATAGTCCTACATAACTATGAAGTTGAACAAAGAAAGTGTCTTATAGGCCCACATACCTACAAGGAGGCAACCCCCAAGATCACTCACATGAAGGAATCCCCAAGAATTAAGAACATCATAGGTCCATAGACATGCAAGGAAGTTGTCCCACAAGAACTCTCACATGTACGATACACAGAAAAGAGCCCTACAAGCCCGCAGACCTGCAAGGAAGCATCTCCCAAGATCTCTCAAATTGAGGAAGCTAGGAAAGCACCCTACAAACCCACAGACCTACAAGGAAGTTGTCTTTCAAGATCTCTCGCATGAAGGAAACCCATAAAAGTGTCCTACAAATCTGCAAACCTATAGGGAAGGTATCCCCCAAGATCTCTCGCATGGAGGAAACCGAGAAAAGTGCCCTATAGATCTGCACACCTGTAGGGGAGCCACCCCCAAGATCTCTCGCATTCATGAATCTCAAAGGAAGTTCCCTATAGTCCCATAGACCTTCATGGAGGTATCCCCCAAGATCTCTTGCATGGAGGAAACCTAAGAAAGTAGACTACGTAGAATCAAAAAGTAGCCATGCAAGCAAGTAGGCAAACAGTCAAGCAAACCATTGACAATTTGGAAAATTTTCAAAAGGGTCCCTTAGGAACCCGACATGAAGAAGGGCTCAAGGGATGCACTATTCAAAAGTGTGAAGATGTCTTTCTATTGAATCGATTCATCATCAAGAAACCCTTTTAAAAGATCTTCACTTTGTCAAAGAATTTGAAGGGAAGAATATGCCCCCACACAAGAGGAAGATGAAAGTTGTTCCCAATTCAGACTAGACATTTTTCAACTTCTTTATTTATGAACCCATCATGAAGGAAACACTTTGCATTAGGGTTTCAAGTTGAGAGTGCGATTCTTGAAAAGAAGTTTATGAATAATTTCTAGAAAAGATTTGTTGGCAACGAATGAGTTTTCTGAAATTCAAGGTGTTGAAGAAGTGCATTGTCACACATGAGAGGGACAACTCAAGCAAAGAAGAGAGAAACATAAAGGAAAAGAAAAAAATGAAAGAAAACACAAATAGAGGGCATAGGGGTAGCCTGATATTTTAGGGTCAGAAGTACTCATAAATATATATATATATATGTATAGTAGTAGTATATAAAATGAATTACCATCAACCACCTACTATATCCAGCCATGTGAAGAATTCACAAGAAGATAAAGTAAAAATAAAAAATTTGGTAAACATGAAGGGAAGCCTAAATTCCCCCAACACTTTGCATAATCCCCAATTTATTAAAAATCAAGTCACAAATATGGAAGAATGATAATACAAATAGAAGAAGGTTTACAACACAAAAAACCATGCCTGTATACAAACAAAAATGAAGGTGACGAGGGTCATCTAGGCACACATAGCATGATCATGGGGGAACACATCACAACACACACACATACATATAATCTAAAGATAGAGAAGATGCCTCCTAATACTAATCGACCAAGAGGTCATCTGCTTCCCACTCTAGATGATCATAGGGGGAAGTAGGATGATCTCGCAGTGGTGGGATGTTAAGAGGAGGAGCATCCAACCCTCTCACAACAAGGGCTAAGGAAGAGGAACCCACAAGGTCCTCTCCATCAAGCTCTGGTGAAGCTAAGGTCAACGATTTCGTGAAGATCACTTACACGGCTA
The DNA here is from genome assembly GCA_007258455.2 of Sequoia sempervirens. Lineage (NCBI taxonomy): Eukaryota > Viridiplantae > Streptophyta > Pinopsida > Cupressales > Cupressaceae > Sequoia > Sequoia sempervirens. The sequence goes on from VDFB02281492.1 coordinate 812,451,873, forward strand.
GAACTTCATCAAGAGAGTTACACATGCACTTTATAGGAGTTCCCTATTTTACCTCAATGGATGAGGAAGGTTGCATGCAAGGTTCATCGGTAGGCTTGCCGATTGATTCGAGAGCGGTGAAAAACTTAGGAGATGCTGGGACTAGTTTCGTCACTAGGACAAAACAAGTCAGTGTGCGGCCATCTTTTAGAGAAGGTGGACTCTTCTTACATCCTTCATTGCTGAAAGGACCACTCTCTACCATCTTCTTCATCTGAGGAGGAAAAATCCTCACAGATGAGGCAAGAGGTGTGGAGGAAGTGGAGGAGGAGAGAACCATAGTAGATACGACTGAGGTGTTATTCATATCCACAGGCTTTGAGAAAGGTTGGACGAGAAGGGATATCAATAGTGGTGGCTCCATTGAAGGAGTAATGAACACCTGCACCTTTTTAGGACCATCTATTCCCAAAAATTGTTATTAGATACCAACACACTAAACAATCACGAAGTGGGAAGAAGGCAGCGAACTTATGTGGAATTTAGCCTTCGAATTTGGTTTTCTAAAGTGGAGAAAGGAAAAAGGGGAATTTGCATAAGGGGTGCAAATTCACTCCTATACATTTTTCCCCCACTTTAGTGAGCACGAATATTGATGAGTGCTTCAGAAAAGTAGATTGAAGAATTAGTAGAGTTAGAAACCTATACCTGAATCGTCAAGGAAGCAGGCCATGATCTAGTGAACTCGAGAGTGTAGGATAAGAAAATGACTTCATAGTCCTGCAAAACTATGAAGTTGAAGAAAGAAAGTGTCTTATAGGCCCATAGACCTACAAGGACACAACCCCCAAGATCAGTCACATGAAGGAATCCCCAAGAATTAAACACCTCACAGGTCCATAGACATGCAAGGAAGGTGCCCCCCAAGAACTCTCCAATGGACGATAAACATAAAAGTGCCTTACAAGCCTGTAGACCTCCAACAAAATGTCCCCCAAGATCTCTCACATGGAGGAAGCTAGGAAAGTGCCCTACAAAACCACAGACCTACAAGGAAGGTGTCTTTCAAGATCTCTCGCATGAAGGAAATCCATAAACGTGTCCTACAAACCCGTAGACCTATAGGGAAGGTATCCCCCAAGATCTCTCGCATTCATGAATCTCAAAGGAAGTTACCTACAGGCCCGCAGACCTACAGGGAGGTATCCCCCAAGATCTCTTTCCTAGAGGAAACCTAAGAAAGTGGACTCCATAGAGTAAAACAGCAGCCATGCAGGCAAGTAGGCAAACAGTCAAGCAAACCATTAACAATTTGGAAAATTTTCAAAAGGGTCCCTTGGGAACCCGATGTGAAGAAGGGGTCTACTCAAGGTATGCACTATTCAAAAGTGTGAAGAAGATGTATTTAAATCGAATCAATTCATCATCAAGGAATCCTTTTAAAAGATGTTCACTTCGTCAAAGAATTTGAAAGGAAGAATATGCCCCCACACAAGGGGAAGATGAAATATGTTCCCACTTTGGACCAAACATTTTTGACTTCTTTCTTTACAAACCCATGATGAAGGAAACACTTTGCATTAGGGTTTCGAGTTGAGAATATGATGCTTCAAAAGAAGTTTATGAAGATTTTTGAGAAAAGATCCATTGGAAACAAATGATTTTTCTAAAATTTAAGGTGTTGAAGAAGTGGCATTGTCACACATGAGAGGGACAACTCAAGCAAAGAAGAGAGAAAGATAAAGGACAAGATAAAAATGAAAGAAAACAAAAATAGAGGGCATAGGGGTAGCCTGCCATTTTAGGGTCAAAACTACTCATAAATATATATATGTAAAATAATAGTATATAAAATGAATTGTCATCAACCCCCTACTATATTAGGCCATGTGAACAATTCACAAGAAGATAAAGTAAAAATAAAAAATTGGGTCAACATGGAAGGGAAGCCTAAATTCCCCAACACTTTGCATCATCCCCAATTTATTAAAAATCAAGTCACAAATATGGAAGAAATCACAACACAAACACATACATATAATCTAAAGATAGAGAAGATGCCTCTTCCTAATACTAATCAACCAAGAGGTCATCCGCTTCCCATTCTAGATCATCATAGGGGGAAGGAGGATGAGCCTACAGTGGTGAGATGTTAAAAGGAGGATAATACAACCCTCTCACAACAAGGGCTATGGAAGAGGGCCCCATAAGGTCCACTCCAACAAGCTCTTCTGAAGCTAAGGTCAACAATTTCATGAAGATCACTTACATGGCCAAAACTTCATCGAGAGAGTTAAATATGCACTTTATAGGAGTTCCATGTTTTACCTCAATGGGTGAGGAAGGTTGCATCCAAGGTTCATCACTAGGCTTGCCGATTGATTCAGGAATAGTGACAAACTCAAGAGATGCAGGGACTAGTTTCAACACTAGGACAGAACAAGTCAGTGTGGGGCCATCTTTTAGAGAAGGTGGACTCTTCTTACATCCTTCATTGCTAAAAGGACCACTCTCTACCTTCTTCATCCAAGGAGGAAAAATCCTCATAGATCAGGCAAGAGGTGCTGAGGAAGAGGAGGAGGAGAGAGCTATAGTAGTTACGATCGAGGTGTTATTCATATCCACAGGCTTTGAGAAACACTGGACCATAAGGGATATCAACAGTGGTGGCTCCATTGAAGGAGCGATGAACACCTGCACCTTTTTAGGGACATTTGCACCCAACAATTGTTATTAGATACCAACACACTAAACAATCACCAAGTGGAATGAAGGAAGAGAGCTTATGTGGAATTTAACCTTCAAATTTGGTTTTCTAAAGTGGAGAAAGGAAAAGGGGAATTTGCATAAAGGGTGCAAATTCGCTCCTATACATTTTTCCCCTACTTTAGTGAGCATGAATATTGATGAGTGCTTTGGAAAAGTAGATTGAAGAGGTAGTAGAGTTAGAAACCTATACCTGAACCGTCAAGGAAGCAGGCCACGCTCTATTGAACTCGAGAGTGCAAGACAAGAAAAGGACTTCATAGTCCTGCAAAACTATGAAGTTTAAGAAATAAAGTGTCTTATAGGCCCATAGACCTGCAAGGATGCAACCCCCAAGATCACTCACATGAAGGAATCCCCAAGAAGTAAGCACCTCACAGGTCCATAAACATGCAAGGAAGGTGTCCCCCAAGAACTCTCTGATGGAGGATACACAGAAAAGTGCCTTACAAGCCTGCAAACCTCCAAGGAAGCATCCCCGAAGATCTCTCACATGGAGGAAGCTAGGAAACCACCCTACAAACCCACAGACCTACAAGGAAGGTGTCTTTCAAGATCTCTTGCATGAAGGAAACCCATAAAAGTGTCCTACAAACCCACTAACCTATAGGGAAGGTATGCCCCAAGATCTCTCGCATGGAGGAAACCCAAAAAAGTGCCCTCTATGTCTATAGACCTGTAGAGGAGCCAACCTCAAGATCTCTCTCATTAAGGAATCTCAAAGGAAGTGCCCTACAACATTGCAAACCTGCAAGGAGGTTACCCCCAAGAACTCTCGCATGGAGGAAACCTCAGAAAGCAGACTCTATAGATTCAGAAAGAAGCCATGTTGACAAGTAGGCAGACAGTTGCACAAAACCTTGACAATTTGTAAAATTTTCAAAAGGGATGCTTTGGCTTTCGCCAAGCGAGCACCATAGGATTCTCTCACAAATGCAGAACGAAATTTAGTAGTGCCTCAACAGGGTGAGAGAAAGCATCAGGATGAATAGTGGAAGAGGAAGAAGGAGGATCTCGGGACTGCTTCTCTTCTTCCCTCCTACATGCCTTGGTGGCATCACTATTAGCTTTTAGTCAAGCCCTATGTGAAACAACATCAGGTGATGCAGGGTATCTCACTTTCATCCTTAGGAGCCCTTTCTTATAATTTTGATATGTTTGGTGTAGGAGGTCTATCTTAAGTGGGAGATGACCAACGGGAGCAAGCCATGAGTAACTGATAGTCTATAACTAGTGTCATGAATTACATGCACAAAACCCCCATGGATACATTTTAAAAATTTATGCATGACCGAGGGTACCACATTCATAGCCACTAACCAACGGATAGCCAACTTCACTCTAAATAATTCAAACCCAGGGATAAAGTCAAATAGGAGCTTCACAGATTTAGGTCCAACCAAGACCGATAGGACAATACTACCCAAAGGGGGCACAAAAATTTCATCATACATGCAAATTGTCCTCACAGGTGCATCATACCCATCTTTATGTAAAAATTTAATTAGCATGATATCCTTAGTTATGATGCTTACTTGAGACGTCAGATCAACAAGAACAACTGCTACGATGTTTTTGTTGATCCATGCAGGGATGTAGAGATGAGATGGTTCCCTATTAAACCCATCGATAGGTCTTGTGAAGTGAAGGTTATACTAGCACCACTATCCATAGGCTACGTAGAGGGGATAGGTTGATGCAAGAAAGAGCTCATTACACACACTATACGATACTCTCACTAAGTCACTAAAGGCCAAAGGATAAGATGTTGACCCACTTGAGGTTTCATTATGCAACACCTTTGGAACCTTCCAACTATGCCAACTAGGGGTTGTAGGTTGGGTTGTAAGGTGAAGGCCTCACAACACTCACACCTACAACACTCCTAGAATACAAGGAAAGGAAATTTTAGTATAACAAAATGGAACCAAAATTGTTCACGCCGGGTTCACCAAAAATCTAAGAGAGGGGGACCAACCATGTTCAAGGCCCCAGGTCATAGAGGACCAAGAGAATAAGGCTACCCTAACTTTCCTTAGCTTAAAGGGGTGTTAGGAAATGCAAGACAAGAATGATGAAGACTATAAGGACCTTCAACCACTTTGTAGACCCAAAACACAGAATGGTGCTAGGAAGGATAGTTTTTAGTTTTAACTTTACACCTTAGGAAGCTCTCTACCCAAGGACAGAAGTGCAGTTCTAGGTCGATAGCATGGAATACCAGCATCTCTCAGGTGCATTGGCATCTATATGATCAAAGGACTAAAGAGGCAAGGTCAAACATTAGAAAATTGACTAACTGCCTAGCTAATTACTTCTGATGGGCCAAGACAAAGCTAGTAAGTAGACAAGATATGTACAAATATGATAATGTAAATAAACAAGAGTTAAGATGGCAAGAATAATCTCATAGAGGTACTCATTCGTAGCTAACTCCAAGTAACACATCCACCTACACACAATAAAGACAAAATTTTTTGGGGGGCTATATAGGGGCCCACCTCAGTCATACCCCCATTTAGGTGTTTCTACCCCCACGGACAACCAAGATAGTGATAATGGAGAAATATATGATAAAGAGAGAAATGAAGTAAAGAACACATAAGCACTGCAAAAAAAATAGGGTGTTACCCACCAAATCATAGACGAGAGGAGTTGAAAATTTACCACCTCCACCAAGAGCTTTGAAGGCTAACGAGAGAGAAAATGAGAGAACTCAAGCCTCTACTACAATGGTGTTGGTTTCACACTTTCTCTACGGAGTTGATGGAGTGTTGTTTCTACTCTTATGGAGTGCAAACTATTGCTTGAATGCATGGAGAGTGTGCTAAGGGATGCAAAGAGATCAAGTTGAGTGCTAGAAGGATGCAAAAGAAGATGAAAAGCATGTATAAGGAGGGAATTTGAAGGAAGAATGAAGAATACGGCTATATTTGGGTCAGTTAGTCAAAGGGAGCATTACAAATTGACCTCCAATGAGAAGTGTAACACCTCTATAGGCTCTAGATGCAGGAATCTACCAAGGATGTAATCGTGTCACGCGGATGTGTGTGTGCCACGTGGGTGTACTAAAAAATTATTCTTCTGCTGACAAACTAAACAACCGCCAAGTGGAACAAAGGAAACAGGCTTATGTGGAATTTAGCCTTCGAATTTGGTTTTCTAAAGTGGAGAAGGGAAAAAGGGGAATTTACATAAGGGGTGTAAATTTGCTCTTATACGCATTCAAAGGTTTGTTGAGTGGTGGCGTATCTTTGTTCATTCTTCATTCCCTCTTTCTTGCATTATTTCAATTCAAGGTTTGATTACCAAAATGGGGTTTGACCAAGGCAAACTCCCATTCACCAAAAAAAAAAAAAAAATTCTCTTGTGTGTGTGACTATATATTTAAGTTTCAAGCAAGACTTGAAGACATTTTGAAGAGCAAGATTTACAAAGCTTTCAAAGTTGCAAAAGTTGTCAAAGTTGTCATGAAATCATGGAATCTAACCTATAGATTAGATTTTTTGACTTTCTGACACTGAAACCTGGACCAATGAAAAGCTACAAACCTACACCAAAGGCTCCTAAGGGATTTTTCAAATCCCTATAGTTGGACCCACTCGCCCATAGGTGAATGAGTCTCAGATCAACTTTCAAAAAGCACTTTTACTGATTGGTACACATGTTTCTACCCTTCTAAGATCTGCATTTTGTTTTTTGCTTCTACAAATATTGACCTTAATCTTTAATTTTCAAGTGTTAGATTACATTTTGAAGTTAATTTACTTTTTTTTAGTTTGACCTTGACCCTCTTCCTTAATCACCATAATAATATAAAAACACCTATTTTTCATTTTTTCATATTGGTGAACCCAATGTCTGAGCATCATAAGTTGTTGATTTGGAGTCCTCTTTCAACCCTAGATCTAGGTTTTGTATCCATTTGCATTGCATTGCACTGATTTGCATTTTGTTTAGGGTTGTTTAGTCACATTAGTTTGTATCTCATTTAGGGTTTTACGTTTGCATTTTTGCATTCTTTAAAATCTAAAAACTTCAAAAATATCAATCATTTTGCATAGTGTTTACATAATATTCCATAATTAGTCATTTACATCTAAAAATTGAATCAAAATTGTACCTCAAATTAGGTCTTTTTTCTTGTCATTTAACACTATTTTACACTTGCATTTAGACATCATTTTACAATAATTTGACACTATAACTTACTGTTTGAAACCAGAGCCTGAAAACCATAAAAATCATCTCAGAAACTTGAAAATTATTTTTCTTTAAATATTGTAGTGAGACCCATTCACCCATGGGTGAATAATTCCCTAATTAGGGCTTTTCCTAAATTTTTTAGCATTAAAATAACTCATTCCGCCTTTTGTGTCTCTGTATTTAATCTGTTGTTTCAGTTTCTAATTTTTTTGTTATTTGAAATTGTTTATGTTATGCTTCATTTGTCCAATTTAGTGCATTTTTTGAATTCAATATTGCATCTAAAAGACATCATTTTCAGGTTTTTATATAGTATAATCAGAAAGTTATCTTGTATTAAATCTAAAAAATTGCTTTTACATACTTGCATTGCACTTTGCATTCTAGGGTATTTCATTGCATTTTACCTCATCCTTTTTGGGTGCACCTTGGATTTTTGAAACTTGTATGAGCTTCTCAACTTGGTGTACTATTTCCAATATTTTTGTGAGACGTAATTTGAGACTCATGTCATCTCATGATAAATCATTCATTGTGGATTTTGGATTCTCTAACTCTTTCACTCATAGTGTTGATATCAGTCAACCCACTATGGATCATACCCTTAACACTTTATTTCCCATTACTTCCCTACCTACACCTAATGTGACTAATGTTGATGCAAGTATTGCTAATGTACCTCACAAGAACCTTAGAAGAATGGATGAACAACTTGATAAATTGTGAGATTTTGTAAGTTATCAATGCAATGTTGTGAATGTTGTTCCTATGATAGATAACATGAGGAGAATAATTGAAGATGAATAAGGAATAAAGATTATTTGTAGCTTGGCTCACATTATTGATAAACATGTTCATACCATGACTATTTGTGCTCAAGTTTTGGGTATACTCAAAGTCAAGGTGGAATTCCAATTCCTCCTTCCACAACCATAACCTCTATTCTGACATACACTAATCCAACTCTTACAAAAATCATAGAAACCTACTAGCAATATCAACACTTCCTTAGGTATTTCCACTGGGATTCCCTTTAGCTTTGTGAATTCAAATCTCATGTCTCCTAATTTGTCTCCCCTTAAAAAATTACAAGTCACTTGCCCACTATATACATATACACCTCAACCTTATTCACCTCCATCTCACAACCTTAACAACAATCCTTTCCTTAACACACTCTTGTAAAATGTTTCATCCTTGCAACAACAAATTGCCACATTGAGTCAAAATCAAAATAGCCAACCTTCACAATATGTCAAAAGAAATCCCTTATCCTTGGAGATATTGTGAACACAAATGCCACAAGGTATTGAGATTCCTAGATTTAAGAAATATGGTGGAAAATGATATCTTATTAGCCATGTTTCTGCTTATACAACCCTATGTAGTGACTTCATTTTTTAGGATAAACTCTTTCGTAGATACTTGAAGGATACTCCTTTGGAATGGTTTCACTTCCTTCCTTTCTTTGGGTATTCTTAATCGAGTCAACTAGCTAATACACCGAATAGAACTACTCTCTCTGGATGGAAGGTAGTTTCTCTATGAAGTCCATCTACTTCTAGAGCTGCATCCAATGTTGTATCGACAAGAAAGGAAAGACTAGCTATTATTGTATTATCAGTGGGGTTGGGAGGCAAGGACCCGAATTAACAAGGATCTATAATAGTCCCTGTTTTGTTGAGCTATCAATTAGATTTGTTGAGCTACCGATTAGAAATGAGTTAACACCTGGATAGACACTTTCTTGCCTCATACCTAATGGCACCCGCAGTCAGAAGGATGTTAGGTAGCTTGGATGGTCTAGCTGATGATCTTGCCTAGGGGTGAAGGCTAGCCACAGTAGCTCCTTCATTCTCTTCCTTTCCTAAATGGAGGGAGTTAAGGAGTCCAATTGGAAGTTATTGGCCAGATGAACAAACAACTATAATAGTTTCTGCCGGTTTCCCATAGAATTTTAGGGGGGTTCAAAAGCTCCTTGCCATCACCCCCTCAGCCTAACTTCCTCAACCACCTTTATTATTTCTCGTTAACTCATTCTAGCTATTATTTTAGGCACTCAAGCCTACCTACATTCATTAGTGACATAGAGGTGGGGAGGGGCCATATGACCTTGCGGTGATGGTCAGTCTACTGATTGAACCTTCCATCCAGCCACTGGAAGGTCCTCATCTTTAGGGAGGGAGGTTCCTAACCAATTACAACTGGGGGTTCAGGAATTTGCAGGTAGCCTAACCGGGGGTGAGTAAGTTATAATAGTTCATTACATAGAATTTTTTCTTCCCTGATGGGATTAATTTAACATGCTAAAATTCCCTCCCACCCGTAAACAAATGGGAGATGGGTTAGGCAGCTGGACCGAGGGAAGCATTCCTTTCGAATGAAAGCATGCTCGAACCAGCTTAATATGAACTAGGCTTATTAACTTTGAACCAGACAACTTCCTTCTTTCAATAAGTAACCAAACTTTTAACCGATGGGTAATGGAAGGAATTAAATTCTATGGGAATTGATTGCCTACACCCACCGGTTCAGGATAGCTCACCCCCGATTCAGGATAGTTTTGAGTATAGTCCTTGCCCATGAACACCCATAGTATCAAGTTATTTTCTCCTTTCCCTCTTGGGAGAAATTGAGGATGGTCTAGTTGAATATCTTGCCTAGGGGTGAAGGTTGGCCAACCCCACTGAAGGCTAGCCCACAGTCTGATAACAATCAATTTATAGCCAATGGAACTTCTCGAATCGGGCCCTATCGGGTGGGTGGGAGAAGTTGCATGAGTTAGATTATATTAATGGGAGGATATCGAGTTGCTAGAACCACCAACCATATTGGCCAACCTCACTGTCCATATTTGCCATTGGTAGGATCGAAAATGGATGGATAGAATTGGAGAGAATGAAGCCTGTCCATTAGTTCGAGTTAACAACTATGGGTGAGGGGAGGAAACTCCATCCAGTGATGTAGATTAGTAGTTGAATTCCTTAGCCATAAACTAGTTGGGTAGATGCCATCGTATGACATGAAAATGTCTCGTTTCCTAACGTGGGTCGTGGGAGTGGCATGTTCCACGTTTCAACTATAGAAATGACTTGTTATAGTAAGAGAAAGAGATTGTGGTTTTGATTCATAGGTTTGTGTGTAATTTGAATACTCATGATCTAAATGCATTCTTGTCATGATGAAAGTTGTATATTTTATGTCATTTTGATATATAATTTATTTACTTATATAAAATACAAAATAAAAGTAAAGGTAATGAGTAATTTTTTTCAGTAGAATGATCAATTTTTTTTGGTTTGTTAATGGTAAAAGTTAAATTTTTAATTTTTAATTGAATATATATGTGGATTGATGGTCCTCCCCTAAAAATAGTCTTGTCACTTTTGCATGTATATGCATGACCTTTCTCAATAATCAATTATGGGATCCAGCCAAAAAAGTCAGGGCTAGCTAAAAATGGATGGGTCAGTTCTCCACCCATATTTGTTGCGGTGTGCCCCTATCTTTAAATATAATGGAATGGATGCATCCATGGTAGATATGCATGGTTCCCTATATATATAGATGGGATTTGAATAAAAAATACTACCATTTGGAGGAGACTGTATTAATCACTACTCTGTTCCATTCAACTAGAATCCCCAACCCACCTCCTTGTTCCATGCAGATGCAAGAGCCCTATAATAGTGCTTAGCCTTAGAGGGGAGTCCATTTGGGGGGGTCTGTTAGCTGGAGCTACTTCCTAACTCATTCAATACATTCATTCACTAAACTTATTGATGCTTTCTACAACCCCTTCCAAATACATATGGGTCCTAAGATGACCTTGGCTGATTTAATGACATGAAAACAAAAGGATGGTGAAAAGGTCATTAGTTTCATAGCACGACCTCAGATGCTTTACTCAGAAATAAACATTAATATTCTCGATCATGACCTTCAAAGTATGTTTATTTCCAATTTGCAAAACAAAATCTAAACTTAACTTGAGATGTTAATATTTCCCTCCTTCACATAGTTGTGTACTAGGTACCTTAGTGATTACAAAAATTCAATTTTTCATTGCACATTTGTGAGTTCCACATATTTTGAGTCATATGACCATTCTATGATTCACATACACTTCAATGTGGGGTGAAATGAAATTTTTAGATTTGCATCACCATGTCATTTACCATTTATTTTTGTTTCCATTTTGGAAGATTGTCTTGATAGACGTATATGTCTACAAATGATAAAATCATGTCTCAAGTTAGTTTTTATTACCCTAACCTTGATGCAACCCTATACACAAATAGGGTATGCATATCCCCGACCTCATCCTTATAAACACATACTATGATATTTAATTATCATATTCATGTATTTGTCATAGTTACATGTACATTTATCAAGATATAGCTATTATCTAACTAGATTCAATAATTTAATAAACTAGTCATTTTGATACTCAAAAGTTCAGCCCTATTATCATATAATTTTCCTTTTATTTATAAAATTTAAATTTAAATTTTGGTTAGTTAAAACTTTTGTTTTTTTATGCCCTGGACTGACTAAGTAAATGTTTTATAAAATTTAATATTGCACAAATATTTAGGAATTTAATTAATTTTATTATATCATTCAAAATTCATAAGTCTTCTCTCATATTAAATCATTACAACATTTCAACTATTGTACTATAAATATTTTATATCTATATGAATAATTTAGGTGAATACATATGTCTAAAGAGTGCAATTTTTATTGTTTACAAACATTTTGACAAGTTGACCAAAGAGAATGTGTTTTCTAGTGATATAATGACAACTCTCCCAAGATTTTTCTACCTGAGGATAGAAGTACAGTTCTAGGTCAATAGCATGGCACACCGACATCTCTCAGGTGCGTTGGCATCTATATGATCAAAGTACTAAAGAGGCAAGGTCAAACATTAGAAAACTGACCAACTACCTGGCTAATTACTTCTGAAGGGCCAAAACAAAGCTAGTAAGTAGACAAGATATGTACATATATGATAAAGTAAATAAAGAAGAGTTAAGATGGCAAGAATAATCTCATAGAGGTACTCATTTGTTAGCTAACTCTAAGTAACACGTCCACCTACACACAATAAAGAGGAAAATTGTTGGGTGGCTATATAGGGCCCTACCTTAGTTAGACCCCCATTTAGGTGTTTCTACCTCCATGGACAACCAAGATAGTGATAATGGAGAAACATATCATAAAGAGAGAAATGAAGTAAATAACATATAAACATTGCAAAAACAATAGGGTGTTACCCACCAAATCATAGGGGAGAGGAGTTGAAAGCTACCACCTCCACCAAGAGCTTTGAAGGCTAATGGGGGAGAAAATGAGAAGACTCAAGACTCTACTACATTGGTGTTGGTTTCACACTTGCTCTATGGAGTTGATGGAGTGTTTTTTCTACTGATATGGAGTGCAAAGTGTTGCTTGAATGCATGGAGAGTGTGCTAAAGGATACAAAGAGATCAAGTTGAGTGGTAGAAGGATGCAAAAGGAGATGAAAATAATGTATAAGGAGGGAATTTGAAGGAAGAATGAAGAAAATGACTATATTCGGGTAGGTTAGTCGAAGGGAACATTACAAATTGTCCTCCAATGAGAAGTGTAACACCTCTGTAGGCTCTAGATGTAGGAATCTACCAAGGATGTAAGTGTGTCATGTAGACGTGTGTGGGCTACATGGGTACACTCAGAAAATATTCCTCTACTGACACACTAAACAACTGCCAAGTGGAACGAAGGCAGTAGGCTTATGTGGAATTTAGCCTTCGAATTTGGTTTTCTAAAGTGGAGAAGGGAAAAAGGGGAATTTACATAAGGGGTGAAAATTTGCTCCTATACACATTCAAGGGTTTGTTGAGTGGTCGCATAACTTTTTTCATTCTTCATCCCCTCTTCCATGCATTATTTCAATTCAAGGTTTGATTACCAAAATGGGGTTTGACCAAGGAAAAATCCCATTCACCAAAAAAAAAAAAAAAATCTCTTGTGTGTGTGACTATAGATTTAAGTTGAGCAAGACTTGAAGACATTTTGAAGAGCAAGATTTACAAAGCTTTCAAAGCTGCAAAAGTTGTCAAAGTTGTCATGAAATCATGGAATCTAACTTATAGATTAGATTTTCTAACTTTCTGACACTGAAACCTGGACCAATCAGAAGCTACAAACCTACTCCAAAGGCTCCTAAAGGATTGTTTAAATCCCTATACTTTGACCCATTCGCCTATAGGTGAATGAGTCTCAGATAAACTTTCAGAAAGCACTTTTGGTGATTGGTACACATGTTTCTGCCCTTCTCAGATCTACATTTTGTATTCTGGTTCTAAAAATATTGAGCTTAATTTTGAATTTTCAAGTGGTAGATTACATTTTGAAGTTTATTTACTATTTTTAGTTATTATCCCCAAAGTGTTGTTTGACCTTGACCCTCTTCCTTAATCACCATAATAATATAAAAACACCTATTTTTCATTTCTTCATATTGGTGAACCCAATGTTTGAGCATCATAACTTGTTTATTTGGAGTCCATTTTTAACCCTAGATCTAGGTTTTGTATCCATTTGCATTACATTGCATTGATTTGCATTCTTTTAGGGTTGTTTACTGACATTAGTTTGCATCTCATTTAGGGTTTTAGGTTTGCATTTTTGCATTCTTTAAAATCTAAAAAATTCAAAAATATCAATCATTTTGCATAATGTTTACATAATATTCAATAATTAGTCATTTACATCTAAAAGTTGAATCAAAATTGTATCTCAAATTAAGTATTTTATCTTGTCATTTAGCACTATTTTACACTTGCATTTAGACCTCATTTTACAAAAATCTAAAACTATAACTTACTCTTTGAAACCAGAGCCTAAAAACCATAAAAATCATCTCAGAAAATTGAAAATTATTATTTTTAAATATTGAAGTGAAACCCATTCGCCCATGGGTGAATGATTCCATAATTAGGGATTTTCCTAAATTTTTGAGCTCTAAAATAACTAATTTTGCCTTTTGTGTCTCTATATTTAATCTGTTGTTTCAGTTTCTATTTTTTTTGTTATTTGAAATTGTTTATGTTAAGCTTCATTTGTCCAATTCAGTGCATTTTTAGAATTCAATATTGCATCTAAAAGACACCATTTTCAGGTTTTTATATAGCATAATAAAAAAGTTATCTTGTTTTAAATCTAAAAAATTGCTTTTACATACTTGCATTGCACTTTGCATTCTAGGGTATTTCATTGCATTTTACCTCATCCTTTTTGGGTGCACCTTGGATTTGTGAAACTTGTATGAGCTTCTCAACTTGGTGTCCTATTTCCAATATTGTTGTGAGACATAGTTTGAAACTCATTTCATCTCATGATACATCATTCATTGTGGATTTTGGGTTCTCTAACTCTTTCACTCATAGTGTTGATAGCAGTCAACCCACTATGGATCATACCCTTAACATGTTATTTCCCATTACTTCCCTACCTACACCTAATGTGACTAATTTTGATGCAATTATTGCCAATCTACCTCACGAGAACCTTAGAAGAATGGATGAGCAACTTGATAATTTGCAAGATTTTGCAAGTTATTAATGCAATGCTGCTAATGTTGTTCCTATCAGAGATAACATGAGGAGAATAATTGATGATGAATAAGGAATAAAGATTATTTGTAGCTTGGCTCACATTATTGATGAAAATGTTCATACCATGACTAGTTGTGCTCAAGCTTTGGGGTATGCTCAAAGTCAAGGTGGAATTCCAATTCCTCCTTCCACAACCATAACCTCTATTCTGACATACACTAATCCAACTCTTACAACAACCATAGAAACCTACTAGCAATATCAACACTTCCTTAGGTATTTCCACTGGGATTCCCTTTAGCTTTGTGCATTCAAATCTCATTTCTCCTAATTTGTCTCCCCTTATAAACTTACAAGTCACTTGCCCTCTGCATACATATACACCTCAACTTTATTCACCTCCATCTCACAACATTAACAATGATCCTATCGTTAACACACTCTTGCAAAATGTTTCATTCTTGCAACAACAAATTGCTACATTGAGTCAAAATCAAAATAGCCAACCTTCACAATATGTCAAAGGGTGTTGTCACAATTGTGGTTTACAATTCCGTAGAGGAACAAATTTTAGCTGAAATCACATATTTTTAGAAAATATAATGATTTAAGCCTTAAAAAGTTCCATTTTAAGAATTCCAATTGAAGAGAGTTTGATCAAATCACCTTAGATCAAACCCCCTTGGATAGAACCTCGCTAGTTTTAAACCATACCTATAAATGCATCTCCTTTACACCTATCAAAATGCTGATAAAAAATCACTTTTGATTTAGCTTTTGGGGGATCAAATGAATTCATTTAAAATTTATTTGAAATGATTATGGTATTCCTTAGAACAAGCTATCCAATGAATATAATTTTAATATGTTTTGTTTTTGTTAGAAATTTGTTTTTTAAGCTTTATTAAACATAGATTTTTCATCGAAAATGAATTTCTTTGTTTTTCACATGTGGGAAAATAGAAGATTATAAAAAAAAAATTGAAAAACATGAGTACACCAGATATTGAAGTCCTTGATCCAACAAAAAAAAAAAAAATTAAATTTTGACATATACAAAAAAAGTTATGCGTTATACGGTCGCGCTATGTCTAATTTGTAATTTGTTTGACTTTGAAACTTGATTAAGGAAAAAATATTCAATAAAAAACTATCTAACCAAGTGGAAGCACTAGATATCAGAGTTACAAATCTAACTTTGAAAGAATTAGAATTTTATCCTTCATGGAAAAAAAAAGTTATAAATTATACAGTGTGCGTCACTTTTTAAAAATTTCGTTTTCTGAAAAAAATCAATTTTCGTGGGAGATGGAAAAAGAAGTGCTATTTGATTCCAAACATTTTGAAAAAAATATTTTTAGAATCTACAAACAAAATTTGATGAGACTCTAGTTTTCACCATCTTCAAATTCCTCACGGTTTAGCTGCTATAGGTGCCCGAATGTGAATATTTAGTTAAAAATAATAATTTCAATGTCCAGTTTGGCCAAAAATTATAAACCACTATTATGGAATCACCCCAAAAGAAATCCCTTATCCTTGGAGATATTGTGAACACAAATGCCACAAGGTATAGAGATTCCAAGATTTAAGAAATATGGTTGAAAAGGATATCTTATTAGCCATGTTTCTACTTATACAACCCTATGTAGTGACTTCTTTTTTAGGATAAACTCTTCCCTAGATCCTTGAAGGATACTCCTTTGGAATGGTTTCACTTCCTTCCTTTCTTTGGGTAGTCCTAATCTAGTCAACCACCTAATACACTAGATAAAACTACTCTCTCTAGATGGAAGGTAGTTGCTCTGTGAAGTCCATCTACTTCTAGAGATGCATCCAATGTTGTATCGACGAGAAAGGAAAGACTAGCTATTATTGTATTATCAGTGGGGTTAGGAGGTAGTGACCCGAATTAACGAGGATCTATAACACTCCCTACTTTGTTGAGCTATCGATTATATTTTTTGAGCTATCGATTAGAAATGAGTTAACACCCAGATAGACACTTTCTTGCCTCCTACCCAATGGCACCCACGGTCGAAAGGATATTACATAGCTTGGATGGTCCAGCTAAAGATCCTGCTTGGGGGTGAAGGCTAGCCACGGTAGCTCCTTCTTTCTCTTCCTTTCCTGAAGGGAGGGAGTTAAGGAGTACAACTGGAAGTTATTGGCCAGTTGAACGAACAACTATAATAGTTTCTGCTAGTTTCCCATAGAATTTTAGGGGGGTTCGAAAGCTCCTTGCCATCACCCCCTCAGCCTAACTTCCTCAACCACCTTCATTCTTTCTCATTAACTCATTCTAGCTATTATGTCAAGCACTCAAGCCTACCTTCATTCATTAGCGACATAGAGGGGGGAGGGGCCATGCGACCTTGGGGAGATGGTCAGTCCACTGATTGAACCTTCCATACAGCCACCAAAGGGTCCTCTTCTTTAGGAAAGGAGGGTCCTATCCACTCACAATTGGGGGTTCAGGAATCTGCAAGTAACCTAACCGAGGGTGAGTAAGTTATATTGGTTCATTACATCAAAGTTTTTCTACCTCGATGGGATTACCTGAACATGCTAAAATTCCCTCCCAACTGAAAACAAATGGGATATAGGTTAGGCAGCTGCACCGAGGGAAACATTCCTTCTAAATGAAAGCATGCTCGAACTGACAAAACCTGAACCAGTCTTGTTAACTTTAAATCGGGAAACTTTCTTCTTTCAAGAAGTAACTAAATTGTGAACTCATGGGTAATTGAATGAATCAAACTCTATGGGTGTTGACTACCTACACCCCCTGGTTCAGGATAGCTCACCCCTGGTTAAGGATAGTTAATTCAGGAGTTGAGTATAGTCCTTGCCCATGAACGCCCATGGTATCAAGTTAGTTTCTCATTTCCCTCACAAACATCCTTACCCTCACGGGAGAAAGTGAGGATGGTCTAGCTGAAGATCTTGCCTAGGGGTGAAGGCTAGCCAACCCCATGTAAGGCTGGCCCATGGTTCAAATAGTTAATTTATAACTGATGGAACTTCTCACACCAGGCCCCATCAGGTGGGTGGGAGATGCAGAGTGAGGTAGATTATATTTGTGGGAGGATATAGAGTTGTTGGCACCAGCAACCATATTGGCCAACCCCACTGTCCATATTTGCCTTGGGTAGAATCGAAAATGGATGGAGAGAATCGGAGAGAATGAAGCTTGTCCATTAGTTCAAGTTGAAAAATGTGGGTGAGGGGAGGAAACTCCATCTGGTGAGGTAGATTGGTAGTTGAATTCCTTAGCCATCAACTAGTTAGGTAGATGCCATTGTATGATAGGCAAACATCTCATTTCTTGACGTGCGTTGTGGGAGTGGCATGTTTCACGTTTCAACTATAGAAATGACTTGTTATAGTAAGAGAAAGAGATTGCGTCTTTGATTCATAGGTTTTTGTGTAAATTTAATACTCATCATCTAAATGTATGCTTTTCACGATGAAAGTTGTATATTTTATGTTATTTTGATATATAATTTATTTACTTATATAAAATACAAAATAAAAGTAAAGGTAATGAATAATTTTTTTCAATAGAATGATCAATATTTTTTGGTTTGTTAATGGTAAAAGTTAAATTTTTAATTTTTAATTGAAGAAATGCATGGATTGATGGTCCTCCCCTAAATACGGTCTTGTCACTTTTGCATGTATATGCACTACCTTTCTCAATAATAAATTATGGGATCTAGCCAAAAAAGTCAGGGCTAGCTAAAAATGGATGGGTCAGTTCTCCACCCATATCCATTGCGGTGTGCCCCTATCTAAATCTAATATAATGGAATGGATGCATCCATGCTAGATATGTGTGGTTCCCTATATATATAGATGGGATTTGAATCAAAAATACTACCATTTGGAGGAGATTGTGTTAAGTACAACTCCGTTCCATTCATCTAGAATCCCCAACCCACCCCGTTGTTCCATGCAGATGCAAGAGACCTATAATAGTGCTCAACCTCAGAGGGGAGTCCATCTAGGGGGGCCCGATAGCTGGAGCTACTTCCTAACTAATTTAATACATTCATTCACTAAACTTATTGATGCTTTCTAGAATCCCTTCCAAATACATATGGTTCCTAAGATGACCTTGGCTGATTTAATGACATGCAAACATAAGGATGGTGAAAAGGTCATTAATTTCATAGTGCGAGACCAGATGCTTTACTTAGAAATAAACATTAAGATTCTCGATCATGACCTTCAAAGTATGTTTATTTCCAATTTGTAAAATAAAATCTACAGTAAACTTGAGATGTTAATATTTCCCTCCTTCACATAGTTGTGTACTAGGTACCTCAGTGATTACAAAAATTCAATTTTGCATTGCACATTTGTGAGTTCCACATATTTTTAGTCATATGACCATTCTATGATTCACATACACTTCAATGCGGGGTGAAATGATTTTTTAAGATTTGCATCACCATGTCATTTACCATTTATTTATTTTTCATTTTGGAAGATTGTCTTGATAGACGTATATGTCTACAAATGATACAGTCATGTCTCAAGTTAGTGTTTATTACCCTAACCTTGATGCAACCCTATACACAAATAGGGTATACATATCCCCTACCTCATCCTTATAAACACATACTATGATATGTAATTATATTATTCATGTATTTTCATAGTTACATATACATTTATCAAGATATAGCTATTAGCTACCTAGATTCAATCATTTAATAAACTAATCATTTTGATACTCAAAAGGTTAGCCCTATTCTCATAGAATTATCCTTTTATTTATAAACTTTAAATTTAAATTTTGGTTAGTTAATTTTTTTTTGTTTTTATGCCATAGACTAACTAAGTAAATGTTTTATAAAATTTAATATTGCACAAATATTTAGGAATTTAATGAATTTAATCATATCATTCAAAATTCATAAGTCCTCTCTCATCTTAAATCATTACAACACTTCAACTATTGTACTAGAAATATTTTATATCTATATGAATAATTTAGGTGAGTGCATATGTATAAAGAGTGCAATTTTTATTGTTTACAAACATTTTGACAAATTGATCAAAGAGAATGTGTTTTCTAGTGATATAATGATAACTCTCCCAAGATTTTTCTAAACATAACCATTATTGAAATATAAAAAAGGAACAACATAGACATAAATTATTTAGTTGACAAGAAGAACATAATAATTCCACATTGAGAAGGGTCAAGTCTAGATTTGAAAAGAAAATTGGAACCACATGCTTGATGTAATAAACTTGACAACTAATAGAACATAAATCCAATATAAATTTCAAAATATAATTCCAAATATTTTAACAAAATCAGTCATTCTTTCAATATTGAATGAAGTACTAGCTTCCTTAATATTTACTTTTATAAAATCATGATCTAATTTATTTATCCTAATTATTATTATTTTAAATTAATTACCATTTATCTAAATACAGTCAGGCTTAACCGGCACACTCTAAGCACTGACCACTTAGGTGGTCGGGCCCATGGGCCCCACTAACCCAACCCTTCTATTTTTGTTTAACTCTGTTTTCACTTAGTTGTTTGCCTTTCCACTGTTAACAAAATCTTTTAAAATCCATTGTGAATTAAAGAAAGGCGAACTATGTAAAATAGAAAACACGTTAATTTTTTTTTTAACTCCCACATTCAATACATAATTAAATATGGTGTAATAAACACTGATAAATACCCCTCCTGAAAGAAAAAAATGAGTACAAAATTAGAGTTTTTTATTTAAGCAGAAGCCCAAAATGTTGAACTCTCGCTAGAAGGGATAAGGCTCAAGTGTAGGGTAGTTTACTTAAAAGAACTATTATTACTATTCTTCCTTTCATAATTTCTTAATAATATGTTTTATAACATTTATGAAATTTTAAAAATTTATTATACGGGTGTTCAAATAATTTAAAACTTAAAATAATGAATTAAAAAGTGGTTTCATTATAAATATATTGAAGAACGTCAAACAAATTTTATTGTTATGAACACAATAAAATATTTTAGTTTATATTTTATTGTATTTAAAATATAGACTAAATGAATTTAAATATAGTAAAATTAAAATTTTATTGGATTTAAATTCATTTTATTTTATAAAGTAAAATTAATTGTATTGTAATAAATATCATAATACTATATAAAAAAAATTTAACATTCTTCAATATATTTATAATGAAACCACTTTTTTAATTCACTATTTTAAATTTTAAATTATTTGAACACCCTTATTATAAACTTTTAACATCTCATAAATATTATAAAACATATAATAAAAATAAAATTATCAAAGGAAGAATAGTAATACATAGTTCTTTAAGTAAACTACCCTACACCTAAGCCATATCCCTTTTCACGAGCACAACTATTATATAAATCAAAATTGTTCTAAACACAATAAAATATTTTTAATTTTATTTTATATACTAAAATAAATTTTAACACAATAATTGAATAGAATTTAAACATATTTTTTAATGAATGTAAAAAAGAAAGAAAATGATATTAAATTTGAATGTAATAAATTTGCCTACAATTCATGTTCATTAATATGGACTATAGAAATATTATATCAAATGAATGGTTTTATGAGATATAATATTTTGAAAGTTGTTTATATTTTTATGTTATTGTTATATTTTATTTAAAAAATATATTTTTTCACAAATCATTTTAATAAGTGTTATTGGAATTAATCTTTGTTGTAATATGTTAGAAATTATAATTGATATTAATCAATTAAAAGTAGTAAAAATATTGGTTGTTATTTTATTTTCTTGAGAGCTTTCTATAAAAGTTATTTGAAGTAAATAAAGTAACTATAAATACAAATAATTCTTGACTAAATAAATTTATAGAAGAGAAAGATAGAATTACTTTAATTTCTTGGGATAAGGTTTTCTTTCCTTCAGAATTAGGAAGGTTGGGTATCCAAAAGTTGAAATTCATAAATAAATTTCTTATTGTGAAGTAAAGTTGGAGATTTCGAAAGGATGAAAATAGTGGAAAGTTAAAATATCTAATTGCAAGAAGACTTCTTCATTTGATTCTCTTCTTTCAAGGTCCTTTTTATGGAATTTCTTGGTTAAAAGTAGAAATATCTTTGGAAAAGGAAGTAAATAGAATTTTGAAAATGGAGAATAGGATTTTTTTGGGATGATAAATGGCTCTTAGATCAATCTTTGTGCAAAACTAATCCTTTGGATAGTATTTGTCCATTATTAGAATGTGTGTTGGGGGATAAAATGGATGACTATAAATAAGTGTCTAAAGAAGGTAAAAAGGGAATTTTCTTTACCTTGGTTCTGATAGCCAAGATACTAGTAATGGTTTCTAACATAATTTCTCTATAGTTGAAATTTATACATATTTATCATTTTTATAGAGAAGATGAGTTAATTTTGATGATTGCAATTATACTATCATAAAGATCAATTTATTATTTTGGGTTATAACTAGGTATACCACTAGGTTGAATAAATATCTTATCATTAAGATCAATTTATTATTTTGGGTTATGGTCCAAAATAATATTTTAATGATGGATAATATCATGCAAAGGGGATTATAGATCCTTAATAGGTGAGCATTACGAAAAGTATGCAAAATCAAAATGTTTTATTCTACAAGATATCCCTTTTCTTATTAATAATTGAGGATAATCTTATTCGAATTTGAAATATATATAAGATTCATCCAACCTCTATACCCTCCTTTTATTGAAAAAAAGTCCTAAACAAATTATGGTAACTCTCACATTCTCACTTTTCTTTAATTTACTTAAGATTTATTTAATTTACTTAAGAGTTATTTTATTTACTTTATAGTTATTAATTCCTGCCAAGGAACTATAGGCACGGCTAGATCTTAACTAGTTATTAATAATTCTCTTTTTAACCAATGAGAGCTCAAAATTCAATTGTCTTCAATCTAATTGGTAGACAAATTTCACCCGATATAAGCGATTAATTTCCATTACTTCCATTTAACAAAATTTTCTGCACAATGACCATAACCAAAAAAAATTATTTGCTTGTTTATTATTGTTTAAGGCACTTTTTACCATTATTGAAGAGATTTAATAGAAGTACTTTTCATTTGACAATTAATTATTTTTTATGCATTCTAAATATTTATTTACTTTTATTTCTTAAAATATAATTAATAAATTATTATATAGTATATGAAAAAAGTAAAATATAATATACAAGATTTAATACATAATTTAATATATTATTAGTATATTATATTATAAAATTATTTTTAATATATTATATATTATATTAATATATTAAATTATTATGTAATATATTAATTTAACATTATATTATAATATATATTCTATATAATATGAAACATATATAACATATATAATTTAATATATTAGATAATAATTTTATAATATTACAATATAATTTTTAATAATGTGATATATTTTTTTTAATAGTTTAATATATATTTGATTATATATCTTATATTAAATTAACATCTAATATATTAAATTAATTTTGTGATAAGAAACATTGTTATCTTGATTTTTTATTTATATTTATAATAAATTTATTTATTTTATATTAAAAGAATTATTGATTCAAATAATTCATATGTTTACTTTAAACATAAAATTATAATAATGAAGAAGTAGATTTTTTTTTACTTTTGTTTATTTTTAAATTTATTAATTATATTTGAAAACTTTAATATAAAATATCAAATTGTTTTAATAAATATTATAAAATCAACCTCTTTAAATTGTAATACCAAACTTAACTTGACATTATAAAAATATTTATTTATATAGAAATATATTATAAGAGTATTGTAACTTTGTAATGTGAAATTCACAAACTACAAAGAAAAATACAACATAGTCTAGGAGCTTAAAAAATGGGATGTGACAAATTCATCTTTATTGGTGAGTTGAAAGGATATTTAAATATGCCTTATTTTATCCAAGAACAAAGTCCATCAATATTTAAGCATTATTTATATGATTTTATTATTTTTTAAATAACACACATTCATCTTTGACAAAACAAAACAATGAGTGGTTTTACATGTTGATGGGATCTTATGCTTTTTTGAGGTCAGTAATAGCTCTATGATGTCTAAAAATACCATGAAGAATAATAAACCAATTTCCTTGATGTCACTTTTGAATTTTTTGGTTTTATGCTTATTTATTTTGTTTAAGACAACTTGTTTGTTTGCTCTAGTGGAGAATTTGAATGAAAATTGCTTTTTATGTACCTATTATTTATTTGTTTTATAAACATTGTTACTAAAACTTAGCAAACACAAAAAATTAAAACAAAACTATTCTAAAACATTTTGGTAGGAACTTCACTGCTCTCCAACTCTTGTTTTATTTTACTTTAGACTTATTTAAGAATTATTTTATTAATTTAAGAGTTATTTTATATTTATATTTTTAAATATATTTTCATTATGTTTTCATGTCTTTAACATATACAATTATTTCTTGATGGTAATATATATCTCTTATGATAATGTATAATATTATTATCCTACTTTTAAAATAATATAAATATACTAATGTCAATTTGATACAATAATATACATACTTCTTTGATATTTTGTTTCTATTTATCTAAGATTTTTTTTTTACTTTACAACTATTCAAATTTTTTTTTTTATTAGTCATTATTTCTAGTGATTTTATTTACTTGAAATAACTTTTATAAGAAGTTCTAAAAAAAAAAAAAAGAAAAAATCAATATTTGCTAACTGTGAATTGATTAATATCAATTATAATTTTTAACATATTACAACAAAGATTATTTTCAATAACACTTATTAAAATGATTTGTGAAAAAAAAAATTAATGAAAATATAAAACATAAAAATATAAACAACTTTCAAAATTTACTAGATATAATATTTCTACAGTCCATATTAAAATTGTAGGCATATTTATAACATTCAAATTTAATATCATTTTCTTTCTTTTTTATCATTCATAAAAGAAATGTTTTGAGTTTTATTAAATTAAAAATATTAAACAATAATGATTCTCCATTAGATTATAACCATACTTGTACTTATCATAAACTAAATAAAGAATGGATATCAATAGTAATAGTAAAACAAAGTATCATGGAATAAAATAAAATATTAATAAATAAAATTATCTAATAATTTTATTTTTTATTTACCTAAGATCATATATAAAAATTGAAATACAACTAAATATTTTAAAATATTAAAACTCTATAAAAATTATTTAACTTTTATTTATTTCAGAACTATTTTATAATAATAATTATTATTTTTATTTACTTAAAAGATTTTATTTATTTAAAAACTATTTTATAATAATAATAATTATTTTTATTTACTTAAGAGAATATTATTTTTCATTTAATTAAGAGATTTTATTGTGTTTAAAAAAATTTAGTTTATAAAATAAAATTAGATTTTTATTGTAATTAGATTTATTTTAGTTTATTGTATTATATAAAATTGTTTTAACAAAACATTTTTTAAATTTATTATTTTAAATTTTAAGAAAAAAAATTATGAAAGAAATAGTAATACATCTCCTGTGCAACCATTAAATAAAAAAATACTTTATTGTTAAATTAATGTGCTTTATTTGATAATATTGGAGTTTAGTAGTTTAGACTACTCTGGAAAGAAAAGCCTCTAAACCCATGCTTTCTCTTTTCTTTCAATGAGGTATTTGTAAGGTTTATTGCACCATATTTAATCTTCCATTGAAAGTGGGAGTAAAAAAAGAAAAAGCTAACGTGATTTCCTTTACATAGGGGAAATGTACCAGTAGCCGTCAAGGCTAACTTCATGCATTCGTGTAGAGTGCAAAATAGGTTCAATTTTTTTTTTTTTGGGCTTCTTCGTAACCGAGTTAGGACCTTAAAAAGAAAAATTTGGCTTCTGGGTATTTCAAACCCATCTTGTGGAAGTCATAAAGTGAAAGGTGGTCAAAAAGGGGTTTTTTTACCTCCCTCCCCTACATCTTCACTATATCGCCTATACCCATTTATTACAAATCCAAAAAAAAAATTAAAAATTGCCTATTACCAATTATCATTTCACCTATTTCAAGTTACGTTTGTATGCGGGCCCCATCAAAATATCACGTGGGTCTGTTAGGAGGTGGTCCCTTTACCATCAACCTCATCACATTAAAAAGTTCTCCACATGCCTCATATTCCTTCATCAAACCATGCATATGAGTTAACCACGTACCCCTTAAGCCTTCATCTAACCACGCGTACCTATTAACTTAACTGTGGGTAGCTGGGCAGTTGTAAGCCCTAAAGTCTTCATCTCCTACGGTTTCCTTCCAGAAAGTTCGTTGCTGCGACTAGGGTTTCTTCTCTCCCGCCACCGTCTTTGGCTCTTAAACCACGACGACGTCCTTTGACTGCAGGTAACGTCTCCACCTCTCTTCACCTGCAAGATTGCTTGTTTAACAATGGAATATTGTTGGGTTCGACGGTGTTTGAGTGCATTTTGGCGTCTTTAAAAATCATTTCTGTGTATGGCATGAAGGGTTTGACTGTAATCATTTATATTTACATGTGACTTTTGACTGGTAGAAAAATGAACCCTCGTGAATTATTCTATCTATGTCATCAACTTTTTGACTGCTATGCCTTTTTTGGACATTATTCTATGAAGTAATCACATGTAATGTGATTTAAACAAGACATTGATGGAATTTTGACTAAGTATCATCATGAAATTTATTACGTATATAATAAGATACTTAATATTCAAATATTTTTTCATTTAATATTATATGGAGCTGCAAGATTGCTTGTTTAATAGTGGAATTTTGTTGGGTACATCGGTGTTTGAGTGCATTTTGGCATCTTTAAAAATCATTTATGTGTATGGCATGAAGGGTTTGACTGTAATCATTTATATTTACATGTGACTTCTGACTAGTAAAAAATGAACCCTCATGAATTATTCTATCTATGTCATCGACTTTTTGACTGCTATGCCTTTTTTGGACATTATTCTATGAAATAATCACATGTAATGTGATTTAAACAAGACATTGATGGAATTTTGACTAAGTATCATCATGAAATTTATTGGGTATATAATAAGATACTTAATATTCAAATATTTTTTCATTTAATATTATATGGAGCTGCAAGATTGCTTGTTTAACAGTGGAATTTTGTTGGGTGCGTCGGTGTTTGAGTGCATTTTGGCATCTTTAAAAATCATTTATGTGTATGGCATGAAGGGTTTGACTGTAATCATTTATATTTACATGTGACTGCCGACTAGTAGAAAAATGAACCCTTGTGAATTATTCTATCTATGTCATCAACTTTTTGACTGCTATGCCTTTTTTGGACATTATTCTATGAAGTAATCACATGTAATGTGATTTAAACAGGACATTGACAAAATTTTGACTAAGTATCATCATGAAATTTATTGGGTATATAACAAGATACTTAATCTTCAAAGATTTTTTCATTTAATCTTATATGAAGCTACAAGATTGCTTGTTTAACAGTGGAATTTTGTTGGGTTCGATAGTGTTTGAGTGCATTTTGGTGTCTTTAAAAATCATTTCTATGTATGGCATGAAGGGTTTGACTATAATCATTTATATTTACATGTGACTGCTAACTGGTAGAAAAATGAACCCTCATGAACTATTCTATCTACGTCATCGACTTGTTGACTGCTATGCCTTTTTTGACATTATTCTATGAAGTAATCACATGTAATGTGATTTAAACAGGACATTGATAGAATTTTGGCTATCATTATGAAATTTATTGGGTATATAATAAAATACTTAATCTTCAAAGATTTTTTCATTTAATCTTCTATGGAGTTGCATAAAACGTCTCCACCTCTCTTCACCTGCAAGATTGCTTGTTTAACAATGGAATTTTGTTGGGTTCGACGGTGTTTGCGTGCATTTTGGTGTTTTTAAAACTCATTTCTCTGTATGTCATTAAGGGTTTGACTGTAATCATTGATATTTACATGTGTGCCAACTGGTAGACAAGTGAACCCTCGTGAATTATTATATGAAATTTAAACATTTAATCAAAAGCCACCTCAGCAGAAAACGTCTCCACCTCTCTTCACCTACAAGATTGCTTATAGTATTTCTCATTTACAATTCTGGATATTAAAAATGATTATTCTCATAGTTCAAGAAAATTTTTGGAACACACTATTCCCTTCAAAACCCCAGTGTGGATAATCCAAACCGGCCAACTCCCATCATGCTGCATGAGATTTCCACTGAAATAGGGGTATGTCATGCCCATAGCTTTGATATGTTAGAATAGAGCATTAGTTAGTAGTTCAGGAATCTTGAAACATGTCTCCCCTAAAAACAAGAGCAGTCACATTTAATAGTTATGGTATTGTTTTAAATAGAAGTGAAAAGCGTTTTAGTTTTATTTCAAGGAAGAAGGTACATTGATGTATGGTATTTTGCTGATAAATCAATCACAATTATATGAACAAAACAGTTGACATTTTCTACACTGTTGATAAGTTGATTGATGAATGTTAAGCATCTAAAGGGATTGCTTATTCCAATTCAAAGTTCTTATATTTCCTAGGTTTCTCACTTGAATTGAGGCAGAGCAGAACTCCATCATTATTGTTAGTTCCCATTCTCTCTCGGCATAAGGAGAGATTTCCATAAAATTGAATTCAAGGGATATGTAGCATGCAACTGAGTATACAATTCTGAGTACAATGAGAAAATAACTCTTATCTTCCTTGAGACCTTACACACATATTCAAATGAATCTCATATACTTAATGACCAAATTGTATACGGCCTATTGTATGATTCAATGAATCTCATATACTTAATGACCAAACTGTATGTATTAGTTTGAAATAGTCATCTCATCTAGACAACCTACTACTATCAACTAAAAGAAGGCAGCCTATTATAAGTGCCTCTTTCCACCAAAACACGATCTATGGTACATGCCCATTAGAAATGTTATGGACATAACTTATCCCACATACCACATTCCAATCACATCCATAGTTCTTACTGGATAAAAAGATAGTAAACATAATCACTTACCAGCAGCTCTAAGTGAGCCCAATATCTGCCTGCCTTTTTCCTATGTACAATCTTCACACCACTACTGAAAGGGAATATATACAATTTATATACATGGACAGTTCACTTTTCTAGAAGACAATCATCATTGCAGCAAAGCACCATACATATCCTGTCTTTTCCCAAGCAACTTTAGTCATTTGCCAATATCCAAAGCTAATAGGTTCTTCTAACTTTCATTATTGTTGTTGGTAAATATAGGATTTTTTTTTAGCTTATATTCAAGTATGTTAACCTGTTTTGATTCTTCACATTGACAATAGCTTGTTATACGATCATCCATGATTCTATTTTGGTGATATTTTATAAGCATAATGAGCAAAAACATCCTTATGGCATACATGATGTATAATCTTATATGGATAATAAAGGTGAAAATGACATTTTGATGGGGCCCACGTACAAACATAACTTGAAATAGGTGAAATGATAATTGGTAATAGGAAAATTTTCATTCAACACACCATTGTTTGGCAGGAAAATACAATGTGAAAGTCAAACACCATAATTCAATGCATTCAATATACACATTGTAATGATTTTATAAGAGGAAATTTCCAGTGTCATTATCACTTCGAATTTGCATATGCTTTCACAACATATCCTCTACAAAACTCAGGAATAGATGGTCACTGCAAAATGAAATGAAAGATTGTTCCCCACAAAAAATTGAAATTTGAAACTCACCCACCACAATTCAATGCATTCAATTTACCCATTCGAATGATTTTTTAAGAGGGAATTCCCACAGCCATTTTCATTACGAATTCCCCCCTACTTTCACTGAATATCCTCTACAGACTTCAGAGCTTACTAAGGCAACTTTTGCACATTCATCTTAAAAGGAAGCTTATTCATGTTGGTACACCTAGAATAAGTAAATTCATGTTTTTATTTATTAGTATATTGGATTTACATTGATGTTGTCTGTTTCATTGTTCAATATACTCTTCTATATTTATGAACTTAGTGTCTACATTATTTTCAGCGATATATTATTTTCCACTTATTTTATGATGAACAATAATTAGATTACATATTTGTATATACATATACATATACATGTACATGTATATGTATATGTATATACAAATATATATACACATGTATATGCATATGTATATGTATATACAAATATATATACACATGTATATGCATATGTATGTATGAATGTATATGTATACATGTATATTTATATAGATATACATATATTTATTGAAAGTCGTGGCATGAAGTATATGCACAATACACACTGTCAAATAAATTTGTGCAATGGTTGTCACTAAATATATGTATATGTATATAGATGTAAATGTATATGCATATAGATATACATGTATACACATACATATATATGCATGTAGATGTACATGTATATGCATATAGATATACATGTATACACATACATATATATGTATATATATGTCCATTCTATTGCACTCTGCCATATATGGTGCAATCATATGTAATACACACTATTATTTTCAGCTTCATACCATGGATCAAAACATTGTGGATTTTAATGCTCCAATCAAAACTCTTATTGTTGTGCATGCAATATTGTAAGGATGATTTGATGTTGGAATGTTACGAGTATGGAGTACTACCCCCATTTATTACAATTATTTTGCAGGCAAGTGGGAGCATGGAGAGGTGAATGAAGCATGTGGATTATCAACATACCAACAAAGTTGTGTTTGTTAACACAACAAACTCTATAGGGACATTTTGCTCTTAATGCTTCTTGATATGTTTACATTTTTTGGTATACACATGTTCATAAATAAATACTTTTCTTATTAGATGCTTATTTCATTCGAGGAATATATTTATTGGCATTGGTCTCTTAATGGCAGAAATGTGAGGACTTATCTACAATCAATAGAAGACATTTAGCATTAATGACAGGTAAAGTCTATGACTTTACTTTGGCAATGACCTACTAATACTGAAAAATGTGTCTTTTTATATATATGGCTGAAAGTTAGATGAAATGAGCAATAGTATACAATAATTATGAGATTAGTTAGTATTAGATTAATTATATGTCTACATGTATATACATATATATATATATTGATAGGTATATATGTACATACATATATATGGTCATGCGTATATGTATGTACATATATAGCTATATATGTGTGTGTGTGTTTATGTGTATATATATAATTAATCTAATAATTAACATGTAGTTTCATTAATGTTTGATACTGATAATTGATAAGAGTATCATTTTCTTCATATGCCTTCATCAAACCATGCATATGGGTTTACGTAACAAAGTTTTGTGATTATTTTTTATTGACAAAGACTTAAACATAGTGTAATTAGTGAGAACACAGAAAATAGAAGGATGAAACCATCATCAAACATAGAAGGCATACAAATTTGAGGTTCCAATAACAAACAACAGCAGCATAAGGACATTTTATAATCATATCATAGTTATATTTTGAATCAAACTACAATAATTGATTGGGTGGTGTGAGAGAAAAAATGGGTTGAACATACTTGAAACATAATTACATCAGCAGTATCACATCTTATAATCATATCACAGTTATAACTTTAAGTAGATAAACAGATCTAATTTGCAAACCAGATCACTGAAATATACTACTACATCAATCAAAAAACAAAATTGAATATGGACATCATCAATTGTCCATATTTATAGGAAAAGGTGGCGGCATGATATATCTGCCAGTAGCTGAATCAGGTCCACCTGTAGGAGGTGATGTTTGGTTAATACCTCCTTGAAGGCATGTTGCTATTTGAGCAAGTAATGCCTGGCTTGCATCAGTAGTCAATCCCATTTTTTGTGAGCCACTCCCAACCTGCATATTGTTGATGGCTTCCTTTATAATTGCTTCTGCTTCACGGTCTACCTTTCTCTGCAACATCTGCTCCTTCTTACATTGCTGCAACTCCTCTTGCCTTTTCTTCTCCGCCTCTTGTTGGATGAGCAATTCAATAAAGGTGTCAGATGTTAGTACTTGGGACTGCCTACTAAGGCAAAGTACTCTCAAACAACCTCTTTGTGATGTTCCTTGCACCCTCTGCACTGGAAGTTTGAAAAATTTGCTGATTGGTCATGTTGATTGCGATCCATCATGTGGGGTGCATGGCACAAACTTAGCTTCTTCCTCACTAATAGCATTGTCATCTTCACTTTGACCATCATTATTCTCTTGCTAATTCCTTGCATGAGTGAAGTAATGTATCACTTCCGCTGGATCAACGTGTGGTGGGGAAGGCATAGAGAGGCTGACTTCTTCCTCAGTTGGATTTATTTGCACTCCAAGGTTTGTGGCTGCTTCATGCATCCATTTTGGTTGGCTAACTTGAGTTGGAAAACTCAGGCTTGTTGATGTAGTGGTTGTATATTCAGTGGAGGGTGCACTAACTGGTTAAACTTCTAGTTGGAAATCTCCTAAAACTTGTTAGATTTTTGTTTGAATGTCTGTTGTAGCTTCATCACCCCCATTGCATTCTGGTGCAACACCACTTGCCACTTCCCTTGCATCATATTCCCTCACAAAACCATTGATTGCGTCCTCATTGTAACCAAGAAAACGCAAGCATGTCTCTGCTGACATAACATCATCTTCAGTTTCCATTGTGACAAGTTCATCTTCTATTCTATGAGATGCAACATCATCCTCAACAACATATCCCTCACTTGGGCCCATGTCGTTGTCAAGGGTTGACCGATTAAGAGGCCATATTCCTATTATGTGGAACCCACTAAGAATGTTACTTGGTTTCAAGGCTTTTTTGAAAGCTTTGCTTGCAAGACTTGCCAACTCTTCATGTCCAATATCAATATATGGGTTTGCAGCCTGCCAAATAGTTCTTTCCTCTCTAAAATATGCCTTGAATGGAGAAAAACACTGACATCCAATGGCTGTAGCTTGTGACTGGCATGAGCAGGCAACGTTAGCAGGTCTATTCCTAATTTATGTGATTGTTCAATGGTCTTGAAAGCCATGTGGCTGCCATGACCGTCAAAAATGAGAAGGGCCCTATTTTTCGGTGAAACCTCACTAGGGATATTAGCTGCAAAGTGGTCTAACCATTGGAGAAATAGTTCCTTTGTCATCCACACATGTTCTTGTACTACCATCAATGCCCCTACCTTGCAATTAAATATATAGTTTTGCATGTGCCTCTTTGATTTAAATAAGTAGAACCTGGGAATGCTTATCCCAACTGCACTTACACAAGGCAACACTATGATCCACTCTCTACTTCTCGAAACCAAATGTGGTACACAGTTTGTACCCAATTTAGTGATAACTCTCATGCCACAATTCCTACTAGCTTGAATACCAGTCTCATCGCAGTTCCATATTCAACTTGCTCCATAGTGGTTAAGTTTGATCAGGTTCTCGAGGTTGTCGTAGAATACTTGCACGACAGAAGAACGAACCATAATCACTCTGTCACTGTCCACTCCTCCAACTGTTCTGATTGTCAAATCTTGGTGCCTTCTTCGAAATCTTTCCCACCATGACCTCCCGGGGACCCCATTTGTGAAAGGATTAGGTTGACCTATAGTTATATGGGAAACTGTGGCTTGTAGTTGATTTACTTGCAGTCCGTGGCCCAATCTTGTCATGTCCTTGCACCATTGGACAACTTCAATCTCCTCCTCAGTTAAAATTATACGTGGACCCCTCCTCTTTGTGGTGGTTTCTCCTAATAGCCACGCCCTCAAACTGCTAGGTGGCATACCCCACTTGATTGTTGCGGCCCTGATTGACATGTTGTGTTCTTCAACACTCTTAACTGCTCCTTCCATATTAGCATATGTCCACTACCTAATGGCTATAGGTGAGAGTAGTTGCATAGCAGGTTGAACATTTGGCTGAATAGGTGGTTCGGCTTCTGTTCTGTTGGTGGCTTCATTTGCAAAGTCAGGAACATCTTGTGCATTGGGATTTGCATGAACTTCCTCATCAGGTTGTGTTTCAACGAAGTTCACCCCACGAGTTACTCTAATTACACATTTTCCTCTTCCTACAACCCTTGTAGTCCTTCTAACAGGTGCCATAATTTTCCAGTTAACCTACACATATAGTAAAAATTGAATAACTTGTTAGTGCAACAAAGAATAACATGAGATTAGTTCATAGAATAATGTGAACAGAAATCATAGCACTCAAACAGTGACGACGCCCAAAAAAACCCACTATTGAAAAAGCAATCTTGCAGGTGAAGAGAGGTGGAGACTTAGTAATATCAGGATTTCTAGATAAAACTGTGTGTAATTTTTGTTCATCAACGTTTTAGATCATACTCCATGATCCAAAACGTTGATGAAGAAAAATTGCACACAGTTTTATCCAGAAATCTTGTTACTAATGGTCATGGACTGTAGAAATAGAATGTTATTAAGAGGTGGAGATGTTTACTACAGCTCCATATAAGATTAAATGAAAAAATATTTGAAGATTTAAGTATCTTTTTATATACCCAATAAATTTCATGATGATAATTGGTCAAAATTCCATCAATTTTCTGTTTAAATCAGATTACATGTGCTACTTCATAGTATAATATCAATAAAAGGCATAGCAGTCAAAAAGTCGACGCCATAGACAAAATAAGAAAGAGTAATTCATGATAGAATAAGTTAGAATAAGACAGTCAAACCCTTCATGCCATACACAGAAATGATTTTCAAAGATTCCAAAATGCAATCAAACACCATCGAACCCAACAAAAATCCCCTATTGATGATGAGGGCACGGCCCGAGACACAGAAAATAACCCACAAACAGGAGAATAATTTTATTATTAAGAAAATGGAGCTTCTTACATGCAGAGGATCTCAAATCCCCAAGTTCTACAACACATGCAAGTTACCAAAAGCTACAGAATAACCCTTTCGCAATATGCAGCTTGTCCCCCAAAAAGTTACCCAAAAATTAGAAACCCGCCCATAAATAGAGCTCCTCTTTAGTTTGGAACAAAAACAACATTCAAATTTGAGTTTAGGTGGTTTGGCGTCGAAAATTTACAAAATGAAGTTCAAATTTCAAAAGAGCATTTGCAATTGTATCTTCTAGAAAGTGCGCCAACTTCCCAGGGCCATAACTTTTGATCCGGGACTCTAATTCGCGAACCGTTTGAACCGTTGGAAAGGTCTCAAAGTCAATAACATGCTTAAAATTTGCTACGTCAATTTCAGAAAATTTTGGGGCCATTTCAGGAACTCTAAGTGCCTCAAATCTAACTCAGAAGATTTTCGGGTGTAAATATGGGAAACTAAAACTGCAATATCTTTCAACCTAGGAATAAAAAATAAAAACCGTAAGTTGGGAATTTTATTATGACAAAAAGGGTATCCAAAAATGTAAAAACATCTAAAAACTGAGAAACTTGAAATTTAACTATTTTTGGGTGATGCAAGATTGCCCTTACACCACTGGATGCTCTTGCATCAATTGAACAAACAATCTTCCAGGTGAGAGAGGTGGATCAAATTTGTACTGGTCACATGTAAACTATATATGGCTTGATATGAGGAAATAGTACATGGCATGGCTATATGACTATATATCTAGTGGCCCTCTTTGGATGCTTGTGTAAGTGTAAAATCGTTGTGTATTGTGGTATTCAATTATTTTGAAAACTTGTTTTAAATAAGATTTTTTCCCTTAGAAATAGGACAATTTTTTTTTGGGTTCTGGACGGGGAAAAATAAATTCGGGGGTCTGCAAGAAATTGGGGGGGGGGGGCAATATTTGCGTTTTGTGTGTGATTGAAAAAGATTTTGAGGGGTTTTTCGAAGAGTGGGCTCTGGTGGCAGGAGTTGGTCTCAATGTTGGACTCTTGCTTCAACCAACGATTGAATCAGGTTTCCTGAAAAGGATCTTGTAGCTGCGAGAAGCTGGTTTCGACCCACTCTCCTCAGTCAATGAGGCGGAAGATTCCAGGTTGGAATCATTTTTCTCCTGGTTTCGTTCATCTATTGCTGTGAATGATCACTCTTCCTTTTTTAGTTGTTGAAAGTGATAATTTTTTATTTAATTTAAAAGAATATCGGTTATGTTGGTCCTAATATGTTTTGTAACATCTATGTTGACATTCATACTTATTAAATTGTTAAGTGTTGTTTCTTGGAGTCGATCTGTATTCCGTGAATACATGCCTTGTATTTACATTTCCTGAAGGAGTCATTTAGTTACACCTGTGTGTGCGTCGAAACAATTATTTCTGTTGGCTCTTGTTACCTCCGCATCGCTGCCTAATCTTTATGAACTCGCCAAGGTTTTAGTATTTCTATATTTGTCTTATCTATTGTCGCTCCTTAGCAAATGTGTGAGCTTTTTTTAAAATTTGATGCCTCAAGCCTTGAATAGGACAAAATAAAAAGTAAAATAAAAGACTTCTTACATCATAGGTAGTTTGTTTCATTTGGCATCGCCCATACTCTTCATTAGAACATGGCCACTGCTGTTTTATTTCAAGGTTGTGTTCTCTTCCCAGGCAGTACTTCTTAGCAATGCTAATAATACTCCTCATGCTCTTATCTTTTGTGGATACGTGGGGTTCGATTTTCTTTGGTGTAGGAAAACTAAGTTAGACAGTGACTATAGAGATATCATAGAGGTGCAAATTCATTTTCAGCTTGTTTCTTTTAGCATCACCAATATTCTCTGCAAGAGCATTATCTTTGTTTAAAATGATGGAAATGGTTCATATCTCTTAAAACGATTTCTCTTGCAACAATTTAGAAATGAGTTTAGACGCAGCGTGGCTTTTAAAACCCATTCACCATAGCTATCATCCAAACGTAGTTGCTAGTCTTTCATTTAGGGCAGTCGATAATGATTCTTCTGGACTAAGTCAAGGTCTTGAATCTGGAAATACCTGTTGTCTCCACTCGCCAATCCATTCTCTCCATCGCTGCTTAGACCTCTCATGTTGGTGGATGTGACCTGTTTCATTCCCAAAAGGCATGTGTTTTTTTTATGGAGCTCAATCCAACTGCGTCCTTTCCTTGGATTTGCCATTTGCTATTTAGAATTTGTTTTATTCAATTTTCATCTTTCCATGTATATAGATATATTTGTGTGCATGTATAGTTTGGACAGAAATATATATATATGTGCAAATATTTTTTTATGATTCTATATAAATAAATATTTAATGAATTGTGTATATATGAGTATGTAAAATAAATTTTATTGATTGTTGAATATGATTTAGTTGAATAAATAAGAGATTTACTGTCTCTCTGTAACTAATAGATGCAGATTTAATAGTTGTCAAAATTATTATAGTATTGTTGAATATTGGTTAGATTTTGTAGAATTATTATATATATAATGCTTTTGTTTTATGGAATAAATTATGAAATGTTGAACCTTAGAATGTTTTAAAGACAACCAAAATTATATAGTTATGAGAAGATAATTGTGCTTCTTTCTATTTATTGTATTAAAATTTCTTTCTATAAAAACATTTATATATTGAATAGTATATGGGAATTTGGTATCTAGTAAATGCTAACTCCGTTTGTAACTATTCGTTATTAGTTAGTTGTGTAGGAAAATGTTATTTAGTTAAGAAATTTTAAAGTTGGAATTTTCTTCTTAATTGGAAAGGTATTTTATTAAATTCATTGTGCATATTGTCTTATGGATTGAGTTGAAACTTTGTCATTACCATTTAGGCTTAGTTTAACTTAGTTGTTATTGTTAATTTCCATTAAAAAAATAAAATAAAATTGGTTACCATATATTGTTGAGGGGAAATTACTTTATCATGTCTGTTGATAAGTTGTGTTAATGGATTGGTTTATTCTTAATTTAATTAGTTACAAGAGGAACGGTTATAATTAGAAATAGGGAAAATTTGGAGTAATCGATATCTTTATTTGATTTTATTTTGTAATTTAATAAACTTAAATAAATGAAACATAGTATTTGAATAGAGACTTCATTCTTAATTATTTCATAGAAGGATTGTGAATAAGTGTAGACATGTGTTGTAATGTTAATTGTAATGTGTTGTTCACAGAGTGGGACTGAACTTTGTCATTGTGGTAGTAGGAGTGATGACCTTTATTTATAGAAGTTGCTCTTGATTTCATGAGCTGATTTATCTTGCTTGACTTTGAGTGATGGAATTTTTATTTGATATGTGTTATGTTTAATTTAGGTTGAACTTCTGGTACAGTTTGAAGGTATGACTTGATTTGGCATATTGAGTTATTTTGGGTACCTCCAAGGGCTAAGGGAAATGTTGTGTGTGTGCATGGTTGTTGTTGCACCTTTTTGTCTATCTTTTTACCTCATGAATTTTTGTGTGGGTGGTACCTCCTAGTTTATGGGTTTTGATGATTGGATAACCACGAGATTGTCATGTCTCATGTGTATGTTTTAAGAATGCCTTTATGTCTTGAGGATTGAGGTACACCCATTTGTTTCTTCAATTTTAGGGGAACCGTAGGGGAGAGTGGCTCTTCTTGGGGCAAGTGTACAAGTGGTCACCCTTGAAAGAGTTTCGTTAAATAAGTGATAACCTAATTAATGTATCTAGTGGGTTGGGTTAGTTAACTCATAACAAGATAAAAAATGCACCTCACCCCTACCGTTAGCGCTCTCAAAGGTTAAGGATGGGTGGGAAGACCTGGTTGGTAAGGTCACTACCTTGTCTCTGTGAAAGGTAAGTGGCTGCGCATGAGTAACCCTATGGGGCGACACCTTGAAATAGGATGTCTGGATAACCATAGATGGAGGCGGCACCTTGAGCTAGGTTGTCTGGATAATCAATGTATAGATGGAGGCGGCACTTTGTGATAGGTAGTCTGGCGAATTCATGTAAGGCCATAAGATGACACTCTCCCACTATGTCCTTTGTCTCTCTTATTCTTGTTGCCTCTGGAGTTGTTTATTATAGTTTTTGTTTGTTCATGTGGATGAAAGGTGCCCTTGGATATTTATTGTTGGATGATTTTGCAATCTCATTTGGAGAGCTTTGGATTCTATTGTTGTCAGCACCTCTTATGGTTATTTAGTGTTGGTCTATAATATTTGCGATTGATTCTTGTTGGACATTTCATTACTTTTGTTGTGGTTATGTGTTGGCAATGTTATGGGTTAATATCTTGTGATTTGTTATCTCTTTTGTGGAGTCTTGTTTATCTTTGGTTCTTTTGACTTCTTAGGTGAGGATCTTTCTTGTTTACTCCAAGCACGGGGGTGGTCGGGTGGAACGTGCTATGCACCCCATTGGGTCCCCATCTGAAGTTCGAGATGTGTAGAGTTGTACCTGTTACAGTGAATTCTAAGTTATGTCAGAGTTCGATCCAGCTTATAGCTTTGTATTCCTTCAATTTCAGATTTATCTTTCCATGTTATTATATTCTTCCCATAGATGTTCGGAAACAACATTGTATTGATGTTAATCTTGAGCAATGTATCTTCGTATTGTTAATGTATTATCCATGTTCAGGTCATTTGATTATTGGTGGATGTCTATCTCTCATGTAATGTAAGATGTTGATATGAAAAGTAATGCAACTATGTAACCCCAAGGAACTTTGTTATATGTTGTACTTATATTGTTACATTTCATGTGATGTATGTTGTTGCATATTATTTCTTTTAAAAAACAATTGTTCCTTAAATGCTGGTATGTTAGTTTCCTTTGGGGTTGCATGGCGGGGTGTTACAATATATATATATATATATATATATATATATATATAATCTGCTATGATGATAACATACACATTCTTATCAGATTTTATATATATTTATATATATACAATCTACTACGATGAAACCCTACACATTATTAAAGACAGATTTAGAATATAACTATGATATGATTAAAAAATGGGTTATGCTGATGTTATTATATTTGATGTATGGTATAATGCTGCTATTATAATCTTTGATTTATGTTGAATGCAGGTGAAAAAAATGTAACTATGATATGATTAAATAATGGATAATGCTAAGTTGAACAACTCACTGAAAGCAAAATTATTGGTATGCTTGAAAAAAATGTAACCAGTGAGTACTTCAATAGAAAAGATTAACCATGAATATTGAAACAAACAACATAAATGTAAAACAAAGAGGGTGAAAATAATGTAAACACTGAGTACATAAATATAAAAGAGTATTGAATAATAAAACAGACAACATAAATGTAAATCCAGTATACTGATAAATAAAAATATGAATTAACTTATTCCGGGTGTATCAACCTAAATAAGCTCCCTTTTAAGAGGAATGTGCAAAAGTTGCCTTAGTAAGCTCTAAAGTCTACAGAGGATATTCAGTGAAAGCACGGGGGAATTCGTAATGAAAATGACCATGTAAATTCCCTCTTAAAACTTCATTCGAATGGGTAAATTGAATGCATTGAATTGTGGTAGGTGAGTTTCAAATTTGAATTTTTTGTGGGAAACAATCTATCATTTCATTTTGTAGTGGCCATGTATTCCCGAGTTTTGTCGTGGCCTTTAGGAAATCAATTTTATAAATGGTTTAATTGTCAAAATAGGTGGCTCTATTAAATTCAGTCAAATATATGAATTATACTATGTTTTTTGGTATATTAGGGAGCCTTACACCATTAACTGTTTATGTAGGTACCAGAAGTAGATGGAGTTAATGCATGAAGATGTCAAAGGATGTGTGGGTGATTGTGCAACTGATAGCTTATAAAGTTGTTCAATGTTTTGTATTGTGTTAGAATGTTGACCATTAACTATTTATAATGTTTTAAATTATGTGACATTGTGCACCATTAACTGCTTATGTATACATGTAAATACAATGCACTCGAAGCTTTGAGCCACTTGCATGGAGTGGTTATTGTAAACATTAGTGTACCTTTTTTAATTCATAAATGACTTTATTTTATGCAAGTTGACTTGTGTTGAAAACATAATTGTACCAATATATGTTTAAATTTTATTTTTTTGTTGGTTGGTTACAGACTGAGTAGTGAACATATACTGGTGTAATGTCTAATTTTTAATTGGCATAACTACAACATTTTAATGACTAAAATGTAAACGGATATTGGGGGGATAGGTGAATGAGGAGTGAATGGCAATTGAGGGTTTTCCCCTAGTTCGCCTTTCTTTCATTCACAATGCATTTTAACAGAGATTTTGTCTAACGATGGAAACGAAAACAGCTCATGTGAGAATAGAGGGAAAAAAAAGCCTAGAAACAGAAATAGGGAATGGAAAAGTCAGTGTTGTGGGGCCCACGAGCCCGGACACCTAAACGGTCAGCGCTTAGAGTGTGCCGGTTAAGCCGGCCCATCTAGGCTTACATATTATTAACTAACCTACTTCAACCTTCAACCATTCAACCATGAACTGATAACAACTAATACAGTAATAAAAACCGCTCCACATGTCCAATGTTCACAATAAATAATACAATGGTAAAAATAGAATTCCTTAAAGAGGCTCAAATTTCTGTCATAGGGGACGTTGTGCATGCACTCTAAGCAATTTGGAATGACTCCATATATGTAGCCGTAGAAGTAGTGACGGGAAATAAAAAATCATTTTATTCTTATTCATTTGCACGAACAGACGATAAAACATGAACCAGTCGAAAGAATTTGAAGGAAGTTCAGATCTTTATTCGCAGACTAGCGCGGTTATTTTAATTTGATTTATTAAGTAAATAAGTTTTAAATTCCCGCATTCGATCCTGAAGAGCCATTGGAATTCTCATTCTTTGAAGGCTAGAAGGATTAACCGACTTGATCCCTCATCTTCTTCTCTTAGGAGAGTCGTTCAGCCATTCTGCCAAGTGGAAACAGGGCAATAAAGTAAGAGGACTTGCTGTGATGGTACAACACTAGACTATATAAATACAAGGAAAAGTTAGAGTAACAGAAGATACTTAATCAATTCCATCCTGTTTGTGTAGTCCTTGCTCACCACCTCAGGACACCCCGTCTCTAAATCCAATTTTCTAACAGGCTTATCCAACAACTCCTGGCCTTTCTTCTGAAGATTTTCTAGGTTTTCACGCGTACTGAGGTCCATCTGTGCTTCGTCATGTGTCAGTCCCCATTCCTACAGTATGAGCGAACATATATTAACCAGACATAAAAGAAAGGAGAAATAGGATCTGTAAAATCATATATTTGGACACATTTTCAATTCAACAACCATAAAAAGAACCTGGATTCTAAGATAGTTTTCTTTGGCATCACTGAACATCAAAGTTGTATGAATGTCAACCATGTCTGCACTTGCATTCATGAAAGATTCTATCAGGGGTGCTCTTCCATTGTTACTAATCCACTTCCAACTCCCCCATGTAGCAGAATTTATGGCGTCCCATTGAATACCCTCTTCTAATCCCGTTCCAAGAGAAAGCACAATAAAGTCGTCAAGCTGTTTCTGTAAATAACAAACTCCGGTACATATTTGTGTTAAATATTTCCCAACATTGAACATTCATTATATATTGAGCTGTACAGATGAGATGCTTTTGCAGCTTTGCTTGATGGCAGTGTAAGATTTGCACCCGCTTTCTTTAAATAACAGGAAACTATATAACAGAAGTGTTTGCATATTTCTACATATGATTAGAGATTGGCAATACAAATAATGAACCATATCTAAATTTTAATCGGTAACTTCCGATAAATATAGAAAGTTAAGACTGGTCGATTTATATTGCTTCATGCCTTTTTCATATGTAACTTTTCGATAGTAATATGCTTCGGTTCTCAGGGAACGCAGGTTAATACCACTATAATGAACTGCCGTTCGGACTTTATATGCAAATCCATTTGCCATTATCATAAATAATATCAAAGTTAAATTAAATACCTTTTCCCCTATCCGTTCAGCTTCTTGAGTGACTAAGTTCACTGCTATCAAGGTCTGCATTATTATTAGTACATTGTTATCAGACCCTTATAATATATTTATGTCAAATAAAAGTCTAATCATAATCCCTAAAAATAATACAAGCATTACAGGATTGTTAGCCGCTACTCCTCCATCTACCATGTTAAAAACTCTGCTATTTCCGTCGCTGGAATATGTTGTAAACTGGTGAGGTGGAAAATAGGTAGGAGCTGCAGTTGTGGACAGGCATACGTCCAATAGATATGGATTCTTCAGTTCATCTACTTTCGCCTGCATAAATAGTAAGAAATTAAGAATCCCCGTCTATAATTTCTCTGCACAATTCAAGTATTTAGAATTACCAATATAATAAATACCTCATTTGTGGAGAAAATTGTCGGAAATTGAGTTTTGATATCGAAGGTGGGTATCACCAGGTTAGTTACCGTCTTACACAGACGTCTTTCGTGAAATTTCTCTTGTTCTAAGATTTCGACCAGCTTTTTGCCATCGTATTTGGGACCAAAAAAGCCGGGAAACCGATTCCATATGCTACAAATCCAACATCAAGAGATTTTTTTGAATAAATACAATAAATATTGCGATCACTTCCCATAAACTATAGGCTGAATACAATACTTATAATAGAATAAGCTATTAGCGCTACTAACCTTGGTTGAGGAAAAATGGAGCTCGCATTCTTTAAGTAAAAATCTTCAATTTTCTGAGTACTATAGGGACGATTGTGACCATTTGGGTCTGGAGTGGCTAACATAGTGGTGATGAGACCTCCAGTGCTGGTACCTGCCATTATATTGAAATAATCTGCTAGTCTTGCTTCTTTCCCATCCAATTCCTGAAAGGAAGGAAGCAGCAAGACACATTTCAGTAAAATGTATTTGTGCAAATAAAACTATCTTTCATTCAACTAATTTGTCAAAGAGTTTATACCAATCTGTCAAGGAAGAAGTACCTGCAATCGTTGCTCTAAGAGTTTGAGCGATTGCAGAGGAATAAGGCCTCGTACTCCTCCTCCATCGACACTCAGGATTCTACGTTTTGAGACAGGAATCTTAACAATCAGATCTTCAGGCATTACGTTTGTCAAAATGGATGCAGAAGTCATCTTCGATAGGTAACCCAACTTATGAGGAAACTATATGAATGACTAAAAGCAAACTGAGAAGCACAGAATGAAAGAAACACAAAAGAGATCAGATTGGCTCAAAAATGAGTGCTGCTAAACACATTTATAGATGAATTTGAAATAAATACAATACACACTGTAGCAAAGAGTTACCTCAGAAATTTATTATGAGCAGTTTGAAATAGGATTCAGCGAGAGGGCTGTAGGCGGCTATGTCGGCGAAGACATTGGCTATATGAAAAACGTGAAACGTGCTTGTAATTACGCCGAAGGCGTGTCCTATTCCAAGCTCATTTTCCCTGTGAAAGGTCAATACAGCAAGGCAGAGTTTGGAGGAACGGAAACCAATAGCGGCGGGGAAAGCAGTTTCCAAGATACTGAAAACCAGTCAGAGCTTG
Organism: Sequoia sempervirens; assembly: GCA_007258455.2. Classification (NCBI taxonomy): domain Eukaryota; kingdom Viridiplantae; phylum Streptophyta; class Pinopsida; order Cupressales; family Cupressaceae; genus Sequoia; species Sequoia sempervirens. The sequence continues at coordinate 812,495,984 of VDFB02281492.1, forward strand.
AGATCATGTGAACATTCCTCGCTTTGAATGGTACGATTCACTATAGCAATGGTAAGATTGCAGTTGGAGGATGAAACAGCGTGATGTTTAAAGATGTTGAGCAGATTGACTCGCCCAGAAATCCTAGTAGAAATACTGAGCAGAAGAAACCCTGAGAGAATGTCATCCACAAGATGCGGGTTCGTAATGACACAAGCTGCCAGGATGGTAACGGTAGTATGCATTTCCATGGTCTGTTAGTGCCAACTTTGCTGGCAGGAATTTGTGCCTCTCCACAATTAATGCCGCGGTGGTACAACAGTGTCCGTGTGAATCAACGGCCGTAAAAATCTGTGACCGTGTGACAATCCATGAAGGCGTGAACGAAAAAGCAGCCAACGCGTGAAAAGCGGTGACAAATCAGATGGACAGATGAGATTCGTTTTAATATCAACCCAGAACTGTCCTTCGTTTTGGACCATTCAGTTCTTGATTTTAATGTCAACCAAGAACTGTCCTTCATTTTGGAAAATGAGCGTTTTGGACCATTAAGAACTGCCCTATTCCAAGCTCATTTTCCAAAATGAAGGACAGTTCTTGGTTGACATTAAGAATGAATAAACACTATTTTCGCGCCATCTACCACGGCTACCTTTTTTCACGCTTTCATGTTTTCACCGTCTGAAAACGGCCCGTTGATTTACCGGGGCATTATTGTGGAGAGACAAATTCCTGCCAGCAAAGTTGGCACTAGACTGGAAATGTACTACCGTTACCATCCTGGCAGCTCGTGTCGAACCCGCATCTTTGTGGATGATAGGGTTCTTCTGCTCAGTATTTCGACTAGGATTTCTGGGCGAGTCAATCTGCTTAACATCTTTAAACATCACACTGTTTTATCCTCCTACTGCGCCCGCTATAGTGAATCGTACCATTCATGTTCACTTTCTGTTCAGTATCTGGCTTTCCCCGCCGCTATTGGTTTCCGCCTACTTCTGCCTTGCTGTATTGACCTTCCACTTCTCTAAGCTACAAGCTACAATAAGGTTTCGATGAGGGATTAGAGTATGTTTATGTAAAATAAACAATGCTTGTTGTGAGGAGAATTCTTTAAAACAATTTTCCTTTTTGACTGGACTGTGAATAGTCGTGGTGGTGGGTGAATGAGGATGCTTGCAATAACGTCTTTAATGTTAGATTAGTCATCTATTCACTATTTGATTGATGAAGAATGTCATATCCAAGTAGAGTGTTGAAAGAGGATTCAAAATATAAATTAAAAAATTCAAAGATTTATTCATAAAAAGTTGAGGAAGAGATATGGAGTGGGTTCCAACTTTAGTGAGGAGAATATTCTTGATATACAAGATATAAATTAAAAAAATTCCAAGATTTACTGATAAAAAATTATTAAATCCTAATGAGGAGAATATTCTTGATATACAAGATATAAATTAAAAAAATTCAAAGATCTATTGATAAAAAATGATTAAAATCCTAATAATGAGCACATTTAGATTTTATTAAAATGAAAATTATGCCAAGATCTTAATAATGAACACATTTAGGTTTTAACATTACAGTATAATTAATATATAATGTATATTTTATATAAAAAAAAATTATAAATAATATGATTATATTATCTAATTATTATATATATTATATTCTTTAACAAAATTATTAAAAAAATTAAAATTACGGTCAAGATGCTAATATTGAACACATTTAGATTTTACTAAAACGAAAATTACAGCCAAGATCTTAATAATGAGCACATTTAGATTTTAACACTACGACATAATTAATATATAATATATATTTTATATAATAAATTTTTTTTATAAATAATATGATTATATTGTCTAATTATTATATATATTATATTCTTGAACAAAATTATTAAATATATATAAATAAAATAATTATTATTATATTTTAAAATAATAAAAAAATATATAAATATAATTATAATTATCATGTGCTATTTATGCAAAAAAAAGAAAAGAAAGAAAGAAACAAAGAAAAGAAAAAAAAAGAAAGAAAAGAAAGAAAAAAGAAGAAGAAAAGAGACCAAAATTTATCCTTTGACCTTCCACACTTCTTCGGCGTACCCATTGCACAGTAAGGTGCCATTGCTAGTTAATCACATGGCACCGGTGAAATGGCTCCGTTATTGGCATGATGTTCATTGTTCAGAGCGATCGTATGCAAACTAGGTAGTGTCTCCCAGCCGACGTAATTGAACCCTCACAAATGCGATCATATGTTCATATTCTAGGAGGCATACATCATAACTGCAGTGCATTCCTTTGTCCAGTGAGTTATCTGCTGCTCACCATTGTCAACTGCTCACATGTTCATATTCTAGGAGTCATCCATAAAACCGCAGTTAAGTACTTGGCACGCGTACAGATAACAATCGATAGCTTTTGACAAGCTGGCAGTCTGCTCTTGCTGTGTATTTGTCGGCGGTTTTCTTTTGGGGGGCCTCCCTTTCTTTTTGTTTTTTATCCCCATAGGCTTGCTTCCTTTTTATCTGTTTTTTCGTTGGCCCTTAGCAAGGGCATGTGGTGGTACAAGGTTTGTCTTTCTTTTTCCATCTTTTTGGACTGCACATTTTGGAGATAGAAAAAAGTCATGGTTTGATCACTTTCTATCCTTCAATCATATCTTCTGATCATGAATGATGATGATATTGCAAGAAAGTGATTGATATTGTTAGAGGATAGGGTTTGAGAGTGTATTTTTAATTACGCTGAACGCGTTTCTTCAATGGAGTTTTCCCAATTCATTTTGCCTATCGACGATTACAAATGCAGGGGAAAGGATGCAAGGCCATTTCATAGATCTTGGTCGTTCGTTGCTTTCTCTACTCTTGGTGAAGCATTTACAATGCAGTGTTTATTGCCGATGGGAGTCTTGGTGATGCATTTACCTGTTGTTTGTAAAATATGGGAAATAAAATTTTGAGACAGATATTTTACAGATGCGTCAATATCTTATCCTTTGAATCTGAACGCTAATAACTGCTAATCTACTTCTTCCCATCTGCACTGACATATTCTGCAATTGCTAATCCATAGGTGGACGATAGCTATGAGGCATGTAAGTGAAGATAATGTGCTGAAATATTCTTGAATGCTAAAACCTGAAGTATGAACATCAATTAATGATCTTAGAACCCTCACGCCCAGGTTAATGTATCCCACTGTTAGTTCATTGTAGTGGTGGACTAGAAGTTTTATATCATTGCTAGAAAGCCGCAATTTCTGAAAAATCTTGATGTAAGTCACTTTCCTGGTTTCAGTGAGCTGTTTTGGGAACCTGTATACGCCTGAATCATGTCTTTTTATGTTTTATTTGATTCTAAAACAATTGTGTTGCTATCCGTATGCAGGTTGGAATCGCTTCGCCTTATTTTATAAAAAACCTGCTTCTTAATATTCTTCCTGCAAACTTGCACATTTTTCTCCTTGGATCATTGACAAAAAGACACAAATTGTGCAGAATCTTGAGGTACGCCACTTGCCCTGGTTTTACTCAGCCTTTTTGGGAACCTGTACATGTTGCTATCTGTTAAATGAAATCATATTGATGATTTCTCTGCACATAATATCTTACGAATTTCCATCGTCATTTGCAATATGTTCATGCGCAATTTGTTACTATATTTTGGCACATGGTTACCTAGTCAGGGTTAATTTTATAGTTGCGAACAACTTTGAGCTCGAGGAATGAAATACAGAACAACCACAGCCCAATAAATCAAAATAAACTCTAGAGATCGCACCACATTTAGAGAAGCTCCATAGACGAAAAGTTAGTTGAAAATGGTTAAACTAAGGATAAGAGCTCTGAGAAATGCACACACTATGTTCTCTGCAACGTAAATATTAAGAAAACTCTTGAATTCCGGTCAAATTGATTAATACATTGAATACCCTTCTATCTACGAGAAGTATCATTCAATCACTTCTACAAATTTCCCACACTTTGAGTACAGGAAAATTAGATTTAAGTGCATTTGTAATTTAAAAAACAAATGTTCTGGCCTTTTTATTAATGAACTTCTCCAAAGACAAGGCCATCTTCGTAGCTGTTACTAGAAATCAAACAGAAAATTTTAGATTTAGAAGCATCTGTAAATCCTAGAAAACAAATTTTCAATCAAATCCATGGCACAACTTCAACAACACCATTACTTGCCTCCCCATGGTTTCAAAAATTACAAAATTCTTCATGTTTACACTATATATAGAGAAAAAAATAGTTGGGCAAACATGGATCTGGAGAATTGTTTATTGGCAATTGTTTTAGCAAAACAGTTTTTGGTATCATTAGCTAAAACACTTCATGTGGTGTTGGAAACCTTCATTTTTGGGCCAATACTTCTGTTGTTGTTCATTTCTAGTTAAGCTCTCAATATAGAATTGCCGATAGTTCGTTAGATTGGAAAGTTCTTTTCCACTGGTTTGTATGAGCTCTCTCCACATCTTCATTAAGGTTAAACTTAGCAAGGCAAATGATTTGTTTCTGATTGGATTTTTCTGATTTCCTCTTATTCTTAACTGGGAAATTAACTCCTCAAATTCCTTAGCCAAGAAATTGCAATGGTTAAGAGAAATGATTAAAGTGCATGATACCAACTCTTTTTCTTTCTCTTTTTTGCATAACGATATTAACTTTTAAATATTATTATTTTTATATATTTGTATTTTATAGTATATGAGTTATCTGTCAAATGTCACATAATTGTTTACAATCATAGGTCTAAAATTTCATAGCAATAATCATCTAAACAAGGTAGAGAGCAGATACATTTTGAACCAATATGACTTAAATAAGCTTAAAAATTATCTGATGTGAGTAGAAAATCCAAAAAGAAAATTTTAAGTGTACCCACCTTGCCATCGATGAATGCAGTCCAAAACAGAGCCATGGCTCATTCATATGGGTCTTTGGGCAGCAGGGGTACTCTAGGCCATGTCTCGTCTATGTATTGTAGGATTATAAGGGACTCTGAGATAGCTTTCCCATTATGAATAAGCATAGGAACCTACGCTAGAAGGATGTTGACAAACTTTTTGGAGTCTAAACATGCTAAAAACACACTATACAATGTCAATCTAGTATATTAGTGTGGTGCATAATTACAAATTGTTAATTTTGAATGTTGTTGAATCAAATTTATTTTTGTGTGATTACTTTTTGTTCTATCTATTTTCAAATAATATATGGTCTTAAGTGACTTAGGAGGTATTGTTTAGTACATGCATATGATCATTAATTTGAATTAATTCTTAAATGAGCTAACAAGGTCAACTCATTTTGTGAAAGGCATTAGATTTTGGGTTTAAAATGGAGATTTAATTTTAGTGACCTAAGTCACATGGTGTAGCCTTGTCTAAACTAGATTATGCCATATAGACTTATTCATTATGACATGAAGTCATGGAATAAATAACAACAAACATTGCATAGTCTATAATAATAAATAACATAAATTTTAGATAAGAATCACTCTATACATATAAAATATTAAATCAAATATTATAATTATACATTTACGATAATTATTAGGTGAGGAATAACATAACCAAAAATGAATATCAGTGTCTATATTACATAAATTCCCATACTTTATCCATATTTTCCCATATATCTATGTTCCTTTTATTCATTACACCTTTGAATGCACTTATTTATAAGTACGATAACATGCAAGTGATGGTACTTATAGGAATAAAAGGAGGAACAATTTATATTTGAGAACATTAACAAGGATACCAAATTTTTGAGCCAAATGAAAATTTACACATGTACTTCTTAGCAAGAGATGAGATGAATGATATTCTAGCATGCAAATAGCATTCAAAACCCAAAAAGATAGATACTTAACTATAACCCTTTGGATGACCTAACTAGCTATATTAGAATATATAATTTTAACTATATAAGTAAATTATGGTGTTGAGGAATGGTTGAAGTGCTTAAGATGGGAGGCTTGGAACTAATCACATATGTTTAATTTAAAAGATACTTTATAACTATGAATGTAAGTATATAATACCAAAAAATTAGTCATTTGTAATGCCCATTCTACTACCGGCTAATAAAACACAATTAAATATCTAAATTTATGAAGAAATCAAGTCAAATTAATAAATAAATAGAGATGATATAAATACTTTTATACCAACAAAAATTTCCTTAATGATATGGATATAAAGAATAAGGTTGAAAACTTGTCTTAAAGTTAGATCCTTCCAAAAATCTATTAATATTGAAATATACAATCCTTCATTATCACATAAAA